>PVJX010032824.1:0-20154 GCA_004027295.1 Dolichotis patagonum
AAGGGGGAAAAGAGAGGCTCTATTTAGAATTTGATTTTGGGAAGTTTGTAAAAAATATTAAACATTTTAAGTGTCTGACCAAAATATAATCACAAATCACTGTGAGCAATAGTAATTCAAGTGATAATTAAAATGTCTTTGAAGGTAAACACAGACACTACATAAAATTAGAATTTTATTCCTGGTAACCATAATTTGTAATGAAAAACCTCAGGAAGTGATTTTTAACTTGTCCAATGCCAGTGTTTTATTAATATAGACTTCATGATTTCTACAAATGTGGACGTTTTCTCCATGTAGAAACTCACTTTTTTTCCCTGCCTTTTTGGTGATAAATGTCAAACTCTCCCTTGATCCCCCAGGAGTTCAAATATGCTACATCTGGACCTCTTTCACTGAGTCCTAGTTTCTCTTCATGTTGAACAGAATACATTAACAAATATACTGAATCCATCAAAAAAAAAATGTATACACCCTTCAGCAAGAGAGAAGTAGTATGATATTTTTCAACATATGGTGTTACTCTTGAGGGTGGGCCTCAGAGGATGTGATATATTACAGAAAGTCTACTGCATTACCAGCCTTTAGAGAAGAAACTGAATACACAAAGGCAGTAATCTCAATGGCCAAGATTACCCAGCAGCAGTTCGCCACACAAATAAACATCTGGAAGGGAATGGCCACCATTTTGAGCACGTCTTGTAATTGAGAGGCCGAAGGTAAACTGAAGTAATCTCATGATTTCTCAGTCAGTTTACTATTGAAGTATTTATACAAGTTCTTTTTCTCCTGAAGTGTATGCACATTTTTTTGGTGGGCTCTGTATTTTTGTCTTTCAATAAGAGTTAGGAAAGCCAAAAGTAAAAATCAACTTAGGTTCAGCAGTTGAAGTTCTTGTATTTTATCTTATTTGGAAGTGACCTAGATATTCAGTAAGTATCATTCGATTTAAAGTAGCAAAATTCCAAAGGTAGACACGAGATCTGGGAAACTTTTTAAGTAAAAATATTACAAAATCACTGTCAAGAAGTTCATTTATAAACTCGTATCCTATTATCACCTTGTTTTACTTGCTAACAGTTATGTGAGCAGATGGCACCAGAGAGAATACAGAACTGGACACCGTCTCTAACGTGCTGATTAACAACCATTGGGATTTGCTGCCGCAGAGGAAATAGGGACCTCAGTTTGCCCCACAGAATAGGTTCTTGACTCACCCTCACAGAGAAATAATTTCAGGTCACTCCAGAGAGTGTACCCAGATTTAGTAGGCAGAGGTAGAAAGTAAGACAGAATAAGGGAGAGGTGTCAGTGTGAGGAGCTGAATGGGGCAGGACTCTGAGGAAGAGGACCCCACTGATCCATTTTCTAGAGTGAAAGTAGCCCTTATGGATTGTGATCAGCCAGGATCCAGTTGATTATTTTCTCAGTTCTGGTTTGGCAGGACCATTCTGGGCAATTTGGTTTTCCTGAGGTGATTATTTCTGCTCGGGGGCAGTTTCAGTTTTGGGGAGGCTCCACTGGAATCCAAGATCATCACAAGTTTAGGTTTTCACTAGTAGTTGATTATCTCTAAATCTTTCACATTGGTGTTCTCAGTCTTGAAAGGGGAATCAGATTGGTAATGTAAACTTAGTACTAACTGATTTCTTATGCCAGCTTTTAGATAGATGGACATTCTCTACGATTAACATGCCTAAATACAGAATTATGGGAGGGATTAGATCCTGTTTTAAGGTGATGAAGGAGACTGGTACAAAATGTACATCAAGCTTTTCTAGTTATCTATTGGGCTCTCTAGGCCCAAGCAAAGAACCACTGTTTTTTGGCAAAAGTCACCTGTAGGTATTGTACCTGCTTCAGAAAAACATGCAGATCGTTTTCAGTTGTTGTTATACTGGGTTGTACTGGTGCTGGAGTGCCCCGGAGACGGTTTCTAGGTTCTTTCTGCTTTGAGCACAGAATTGGCCAAGACAAATGCAAATTGTCACATTTTGTTGAAGGTAAGCAAAGAAAGAGGCTGTCCAACGCCAAAGTAAGAGCAGGAAAAGAAGTATACCCTACATGTGAAGCCAAGTCTCTATGCAAGAGGAGCAGTGACCAAAACCCAGGGTGTGCTGTCCTTTGGCATCACCTGCAGAGTGCAGGCTGATGTTACTGAAAATCTGTTCATGTGCAGGGGTTCGGGGAACCTTCCGCTGCATGTGTCCCAGGACTTGGTAATTAACCCGTCACACACACTATCCTAGCTTTGCCCCACCCTGATCGGTGTCATTTCGCTCCGAGAAACACAATTCTGTAATTCTTCACGGGCCCCCGGAGGGAAGGGGGAGGTTTGGCCTTCTGCAGCTTCTCTGGGTGGAAGGGGCTGCGGACCCGGCCTGCTGCGGAGCATGTACTCTCTAACTGCCTTTGGGTATTGCGGCTCAGTGGCTGGGTTGCAGAAAACCTGTCAGAAGGCAACAGAAGACTTGGTGATTATTGAGCTTTCTGTTCAATGGGAGAAAGGAAGTAACTTTACTATCTAGAGCCAAAATATGAGGCGCAGGTTCGATTTCCACACTTGTGGTGGACAAAGGATGGAAAAGGAGATTAGCTAGATTCCCGAGAGCCTCAGAGCCACACAGAGCAAGACTAGCCACATAATGTGTCTAATTAAAAACAGGAGCCTCAATGTCACGCCCATTGAAGCTGTGGTGAAGTAGAGTCATTAAGGGTTCCATTTACGCGCATCCAGAGCAATCCTGGAGTCTTGCTTTTTGAAGATGAGCCTCGGGTCTCTGTGTGGTTCTCAGAAATAGCTTTATAATTAGTCTTGTGAAAATTCTAAGTGACCATGTCCCATGTAGGCTTTTCACAGCTCTCACTAGATCCAGCCAGAATGGCTCTTCCCTAAGAGGGAGTAAGTCTAGGGTCTTGAAGGACCGTGACGCTGCCCCTTCTTTTTCCCTCCTATCATCTTCTGACTTCCCAGAGACTTCAGACATGTCTCTCTGGGACCCTTTGCCATGAATGACAGTAACCTGCTGGGAAGACAGACTTAGCTCTAAGAGTTGTAGAGTGTCCTGCTTGTGTTTTATAGCTGACTGCTCATTAGAAAGCTTTCTGACTAGGTTGCCGCATGGGTATATAGCACCAGAAAGACGTATTTGGAGTTTGTGGAGATACATACCATCTTTTCTTCTTCCCATATCGATGCTCACATCGAGCCGTGAGCACTGGCTTTCGTGCAGAGGCCCCAGTGGGAAGCTGGCTTCAATGGCCTGTTGTGCTCCGACAACTGCATAACCCGCCTCGTGACGTCCTTGGACAACGCTAACATCAGTGAACCGCGCCTCTTCCCAATCTTAGAGACCTCCTTGCGTAGGTCTAGGCTACTTGTTTACAAGACCAGTTAACTTCTGGGCCTATAGGCATAAGAGGCAGTTTTTATAATAACCTCAGGGGTGTCTAAGAGCATGGCTGGATACTTAGTTCGCCATTCCTCTGTCCACCACAAGCAACCTTTGGCCTCAAGAATCACTCTGACCTAATGGACCTAATGCAGGGCTTCTAGTGTCCACCCTGTTAATTTTTAAGCTTCCTCCATTGCTATAGCTGTAGCCGCTACTGCTCAAGGCAAGGTGGCCACTTAGCTGCTCCATCTAACTTTTGAAAAGTATGCCACTGGTAGAATTCTCATCCTACCCCTTGGGTCAAGACACCCAAAGCAGTTCTTCTCTTTTCTTGTATGTAGAGGAAGAAGAGTTTTCTTAAGTAACGGATTTCATTATACATGTAGCAGGATGTACTTGTTGTCCGATTAGGTCGGGGAGACCTGGTGTAGTCCCCACGGGCAAAATTCATTTTAGCATTTGCCAATTTCCCACAATTTTTCTAGTCAATCTTTTCCTGGCAAGGGGTTAGGCCACTATCAGACAATTAGAAACCCATGGTTAAAGATCTGACCTTCAAAATGACACATGAGAGTAAGAATGGAAAAAAAAAAGTCTGAACTCTGAAACTAACCCATAATTTGGGGGAAAATCTTAGATTTTGTGGCCAACCAGAGCTTCCAAAAATTCCAACAGGTTAAGGCACGCACTAAAATGTAGTTTGGAGTTGGGGGTAATTGGGCAAGGGCTACAACTCAGAGGCATAATCCATGCTTAGCGTGGACAAGGTGAGGGCATGGACTGGGGACACGGAAGAGGAGACAATGAAACATCAAGCAACTTGAGACCTAGTTTTTCCTTATGTTGGAAGCTTATGTATGATATTTTATAATACTAAATGTTGTACTTAATTTTCCTCTGATTTTGCTATTACAGAAAGCACTCAGAAGGCTGAGGCAGGAGGATCACCATGAGCTTGGGGTTGGCCTGGGCTGCACAATGAGTTCAAGGCCAGGCTGAACTACAGTCAAGACCCTGTCTCAAAAAACACCAACCAAAGTGACCGATACTATTTCCTGAAGCACAATCACTGAACACAGTAAGGTCATTTCTCCAGAGAACAGAGCATGTGATGTGCTTACTGAGGCAGCTCACGACTGGTTTCCTGGCAGCTCAAGCAGTGAATGATGGAAGCCTGGGTTTTCCAACCGTCACGTTTTTCTGTAAGTTCCCAGGTTATTATAAACTGTGCTGACAGGCTAACGACACAACTGGATACCTTAGATCAAACAGTTCTGCAGTAAACTAGGTAGCAGCCCACCATCGCAACCTGAACCCACACTATGACCAGCTGGGCTCCAATACTGTCACACTGTCTCACCCGCCTTAAATGTTCTGATTTGTGCAGTTTATAGGCGCTCTCACTTCAAGCTGGGATCACTCTGCTGACAGTTACTGTAACAGTATCTCCTCAAGTCTTAATGTTTGTATGTAGTCATTGAGCTTTAAAGTTTCAGTTCACCTACATTAACAGGAACAGGAAGGGTTAAACAAGTGATGTGCTACTGTAACTCGTGAATCCCACACTAAGACCAAATAAGTCCGTTTACAATGATGACAAAGAGCGGTGTAAATACCCAAGCTTTTAGCCAATCTCTCAAATTGAGAGGCTGACCAAAAAGGAGAAAGTGTAGAATTAAACTAAATTTGGCCTCAGTAGGCATCTGTACCCAGACTCTTGTGTAAAAACTGCAACCTAACTGAGAAATACAATCACCAGACAATACAACAGGTAAGTTTTACCCACAGGCTGACAAATGTTTAAACCATGCACCAAGGAAATGCCAAGGGCCACTCAACAGTTATTTCTGTACCTCATTTCAATCTTCTGCCCATAAATGTTCTCAATCACACTTCACACTCGAGTTTTCTAGTCCTGTCCTGGCTCTGAGAACTGTCTGATTCGAGAATTATAAATAAAACACAATTAATATCCGCAAAACTACATTTGTTGCACTTTTGTTGTTTCACAAGGTAATGGTCTCTTCTACAATTAAGAAAATCCAAAATTTAAAACATTAACTTCAGTTACTACAAATAAAGCCTAAGAATCTTAATTTTAGAACCCCAGTTTAAGGAATTCCATAATCTGTTGACATGTTCTTAATCTTAAAAAAAAAGGCAACAGAATAGGACCCACAATAATCAAGAAAAAAACCCTTGAATCACGTTGGGTCCTGTTATTTTCAAAGCGCAGCTCCTGACCAGGTATCCCCGTCACTGGGTGAACACACGGTGGCTCACATGAGAAAATCTGCCCGAGTCACCCAGCCAATCCTAGCGGCACTGGGTTCTATTAGTCCCCACAGGCCAGGTCCCAAACATTCCAAATGCCTCTGTCAGCATTTCTCCACATGTGCGTGGCTACCCTGGCAAATTCACCTCTAAGTCTCCTGCTGTAACTGCCTAGGGTATCTTTTCAAAACAAAAACAAACAAGCAAAAAAACTGATTAGACCATCCAAAAATTTAAAAACTCAATGCTCTGTATTAGGCATTATCACTTGTACATAACATTTTAATCACAAAGAACAGTTTTAAGAAATAAAACATTACATATTTACATTATAATCTGTACATCAGATTGCTTCCTCAAATGTTATCAGAACACACGGATGAATGTAATAAAGTATGGTAAAGTATTGTATTTAAATTTTACCTTTAAATTGAAATAAAGCATAAGAAAAACCGTAACACATACATATAGAAACTGACCACTGACAGATGCTAATTCATGTAAGGTTTAATACACAAATTACATGTCATTTCATCAGCTGTTTCTTAGTCACATCAGTCTAAATTTTACATTATATATTAAAGTACTAAAAACCTAGAAAATCATTGCAATATACATACAATGTGGGAAAATAGGTATCTGTGGCTTTATACACAATCTAAATGAACTGATTCTTTACAACTGTGTTCCAAATATAAACCGCACTTCACATGCAGCAGAACATACCAGCTGTTTGTCCACATATATAGTAAAATAAAGAGAAAAATACGCGTTTAACAAGATAGTTACATACAGAGGTGGAATGCAGAATAAGATTTTTGCCGTAACACAATCTTGGATAAAAAACATGAAAAAGGGCACTTTATACTATTTTCAATTAGCAGTTTTTAAAAATGTCTGCGGTAGCTTTCTATTTTCTAATCGTATCACAGAACATAAAAGGGAAAAGAGAGAAAAACAGGAAACCTGACCCTTTATGCATTTTAAACATCGGCTCTGCCTGTGGGTTGCGCGGAGGCTGCTTTTCTGTTGACAGCTTCCCAAATTGCTTCTGCCGCTCTGCACGGTGCGCAGCAGCCAGCAGCCGAGGAGCCTTCCGGGCCGCGTCACGCCATCGTGTAGCCGTAGCTGCCACAGTGCAGTGCCACCAGCAGCCTGTCCTTCAGGATTTCTTTACTTGGGTACTCAGGCAGCTTGAGCATGTTGATGCTTTAAAAATATATACCAGCATTAAACAGAAAATCCGCACAATTTCCGATTGTTTTATCTAGCAATGAAAAAACTACTCATAATTAACATAAAACTGCTCTCTCAAATTTGCATTCAAATTGGAAAACCCTGAAGTAGTATTTAAAAAGGAAAAAAACGCTGCACTGCGGTTTCTTTCAGCATGCAAATGTAGTGGAAGAAAACAAACTGCTTTCAGTGTAAAATAAGTAACGGGGCCATTTAGTGTGAAGTGATTGTGTAACTCAGTGATATTTACGACAATGTAACTTTAGTGATTCTTAAACCGTATTCAATTAAATTTTAGGTAGTTGAGGTTTTCCCCAAGTATTTTCCCTATCAAAAAAGGGGGAACAAAAATTATGTAACTACCCATCAATCTATCCAGAACTCTGAACAGAGAACACAGCTGAGCTTTTCCTTTTGATATAGCAATAAAGTAGTTTGACCTCTGAACATTTAAAATTAACCCGAACAATTCAAGACTCATTTAAATAAACTAACTTACCACGTGCTTGAAGTTGGTAGAAGATTCGGGGTATATGGCACAGCAGCAATTGTAAAGTTTTGCAATCCACTTCCACCCATGATATTAGCAAAACCACCATGGGGGACCCTGGAACTAAGAGTGTGTTTCTGAATTTACAATCAGAAAAGGAAAATCTTTGACAGATAAAACTGCAAGCTCTAAATTGGGGTTAGAATATATGCAACTTGAACAATGACAAGACAATGTTTTGGATTCTGCAAAACTCTTGGCGCACCCCCATGTGTCCTGACCGGTTAGCAAGCTCCACAGAAGCATCCTCCACACTGCGGTCAGCCATGTGACCCGTTCAACTGGCTAAGCACCTCCTCGACTTCATCCTTACACGGTGCATTTACCATCATTCGCGCCTACTAAACTAAGCTAGCATGCCTACCTACTAAACTGGAACTGATTTGATGGCCCAAACATGTCATGCTTATCTCTATCCTTAGGGGTTAGCAAAACGCCGGGTACCTACAGACATCAACTATTAGTTGGATGAATAAATGGTTAATTCAAGCAACAAAGGCTCTTACATATTATGTTCCAAATAGTTTCTCTCTTTGCAAAAAAGAGCTCAAGGTCCAAAACACTTTCTGTTCTGGTTTATCTTTCACAGTGGGAAAACTAGAAAATTCTTTTCAGAATACCGAACACATATTCTAAATGTCATGTAGTAGATAGAACAGATCACAGGAAGACTAAAATTGAATGCCTAACACAACAATAGAAATTTTCACCTTGGGTATAGAGCTGCAGATGACGTAATTATGACTTAGCAAGCTCTATATATTTGAAAGTAAATTAGTATTTCAAACTGGTCTGTGTAAGTATCGAGGTGAAGCAAACAGATCCTGGAAAACACTAGTGCTTTTAAAGTGAGGCTGTGGGCTCAGGGTGTAGCTCTGTGGCACAGTGCTTGCTTAGCAGGTGCAAGGCCCTGTACTCAATCCCCAGGACTGCAAAACCCAGCAATGAAATAAAATGAGATTCTGTGATGCTTCTGGATACATCTGAACGACAACATGGCAACACTTGACGTCCAGGTATTAAATGCATTAAAAAGTAGGACTAGAAGCTAAAATGTTTTCTAGCATATGATACATAGTACAACATGTAATTCAATCTACTTTTAAAAAATTGTTAAACCTCAAATAGTCAAAACATTATCTTCTAAAAGAATAACGCAGAAAACTCACACACATTCTGATTTTATTCCTTTTAATTCACACAGTTAAGTATCTCATTTGATTCTTTTTAATTAGTGTGTGCTTGTGGCACACAATGATTGCGCTCATCATGGAGAGCTGTGCCGTGTACACAATGCACCCTCCTTCTCTCCTCATCCCTTTCACCCTTCCTTCTCCCTCCCTCCAACTCTTGGTCCCCCTTCCCTCTTGCAAAAGTTCCATCTCCCTGTTTTTAAACTCGTTGCATAAGCATAGTAATCAAAACTGTACAGTACCGGAATAAAGACGTGCAGACAAATGAAACAAAAGACAGGCCAGGAATCATTTTTTTGCAACAGAGTTAAATTATATTCAAAAAGAATGCCAAGAACACTTCATGAGGAAAGAGCAACCTATTCAACGAAGTATGCTGGGGAAACCAGACATGGAGGGGTGGGCAGTTGGGCCCTCACTTTCCCTACAAATTACCTTGACTTAGATCAAAAACCTAAACAAAGGAACAAAAATTATAAAAATCCTACAAAAAAATCCTGAGCAGCTTCAGGACACTGGATTGGCAATGATGTCCTGGACATAACACCCAAAGTACAGGCACAGAGAAGCCGGAGAAGCTGTTCTCCATCAAGCTGAAAACTTGTCCACCACAGGACACTACGAACAGAATGAAAACACAGTCCACGGAATGGAAGAACATATTTGCAAGTCGCAGGGCTGACACTGGATTCATAATCCAACATATATAAAGAATTCCAACAACACTAAAGCAGCCTGACTGAAAATGGTGAAGGGCTAGAAGAGACTTTTGAGCAAGACACACAATGGCCAATGGGCATGTGAAAAGACGCCCAGCATCACAACAAAACACCACTTCACATCATTAAGATAATTACTAGCATTAAACAGAAACCTCCAGAAAATAAGCAGCCTTGGCGTGAATGCGGAACACTTGGTAGTGGAGACAGGAAAGGGTGCAGCCTCTGAGGAAAGCAGGGTGGTAGTTCTCAGTAAGTAAAAACAGAATTCCCACACGACACAACAATTCCTCTTCAGGGTTACACCGAAAAGAACGGAAGGCGGACATGTGAACGCTGCTCATGCTCGCGAGCGCGTTACTCACACTGGCCACAAGCAACGCAGACGCAACGCAGGTACCCAGGTACCCAGGGGCGGATGACTGGGGAGGAGGAAGCCGGTGCACCAGGCAATTCTGTTCAGCCCGGCAGAGGAAGAACCCTGAGCTATGCGACACCAATGGTCCAGAAGACCGCACACTACATACGTATGGCTCCACCTAGATGAGGCTGGCTTCCTAGAGGTCAAATTCAGAGAGGCGAGAAAATGGTGAACAGCAGAGACTGGGGGAGGGGCAACGGGGTTCATGTCTAACAGTTACGAAGTTTTAGCTGAGAAACATGAAAAAGTCTGGGAGACAGATACAATGACAGTCATAAACAATGTAACTGTGCCTACTGCCACAAAACTACACTTAAAAATGGCTTAAAAAGTAATTAGCCTAGCGGCATAAGCACCTGCCTGGCAAGCACGTGGTCATGAGCTTGATCCCCAGTACCAAAAAAAGAAAAAGAAGAAAAAAGTAACTTTATGCTATGCATTTTTTTATTACACTCATATAAAAACTCCAAAAAATGAAACAGGATTTTCTATTTGAAATTACTGACATATACGTTCACCAGGGGGAAAAGTCTTCCAATCTAACTTAAAAGAATCCCTAAAAACAGTAATTTCTTTGGTTTTTGTTTAAGATGGGGAGCACTGATTGCTAATAAATGCTTTACTGATAAAAATGCCCTAGGTTACCTGGATAATCAGTGAATATTAAAAGAATCCTTGCCAGGTGTGATAGCGCATGCCTGTAACCCTCGCACTTGGGAAGCTGAGGCGGGGGTATTGCCCTGAGTTCAAGGCCCTCCGGGGCTACGCCGTGAGTTTGAGGACAGGCTAAACTACATAGTGAGACCCTGTCTCAAACAAGACGCATGCACACATACACACACAGACACACACATGTACATACATACGACTTCTTCAATCTTTCTAACACAGCATGGGTGCATGAGTAATTCCTACTTGGGACAAGAGAACACTTGAAGAGGACCTACATATGTATGTTTTTAAACCAAAATAAAATTCACTGTTAGTCTCTGTAAAATTAATCTTTGCCTTAAAAATTCCTAAGGTTACCAAAAGTGAAAAAGGATAAAAGGAAGCTGTTCTGAATTTTTTTCTTTAGTACTAGGAACTGCACCATGAGCTCATGCAAGCTAGGCAAGCGCTCTATCACCGGGCTACACGCCCAGCCCTATGTAAAATTTTGTTTTGAGACAGGTCTCATTATGTTGTCCAGGTTATCTTCAAACTTAGAGTCCTCCTACCTCAAAAGCTAGAATTATAGGCACTGGACTATCAGATGTGGCTTGTTCTTAATTTTTTATAGAGGTAAAAATGAAAAGTAAATACACTCCACTAGGAGAAGAAGAGAACACAGGACCTCACACGCCGACTCCTACCCAGGATTAACCCCAGGGTACCGGCCTTTTCCCAAATGTGCAGATGTTCACGCCCCCTTAGGGTACAGCACAGTATTCACATACCGCCTGTGTATATTCTCTTCTGTATTTTAAATCATCTTACGGTATCTAATGCAACATGAACGCAATGTAAATACTTGTTCTACTGTATTGTTCAGGGAAAAATGTCAAGGAAAAAATTTCCTATCTGTTCAGTACGGACAAGTATTTTTCCAAGTACTTTTGATCTGTGGTGGTTTGAATCCATGACTGCAAAACCCAGGATTACTAAGGAACAACTGTACTAATTTATACACAGATACATCATCAAATTTGATTTCCACCATTCTTAGGAGCAATAAAACAAAATGGTAAGGGATTTAAGGTAGTCTTACAGACCAAAACAAAACCTCAAAAGAATTTAAAGATTACTTTTTGTATTAACTCTTATTTCACAATTGGAACACATTTGATTTTTCAGTAAGCTTGCACTAATAATAAGGAAAATTCTTTACCAATGCTAACAACTGGGGTCTAAGGAAAAGGAGGCAAAGATTTGGGTGAACTGAAGTCTGGGCTCCAGTACAGGGCTCTAAGTAGGTTCCTCAGGCTGGGGTTGAAGCGTAGCTCTGTGCTGTTTCCTTGTGGCTTGCTTGGCTCCTACTATTTAGCCCCATCTTCCACTCCACGCAAACGGATGTGCCTTTCTTCATAACCAGTCACAAAAGAGTGAAGTTCTTTTCAGCACTGCTACTTAAACAGTAAGAGCACTGTACATGCTTTGCTCTATCTAAGTAGCAATTTAAGATGTGTTAGTACTAAAGAACCTGAGTAATTATTTTCTGCATCTAAATGACATGTACCAACCAAATCACAGGGAAAATACAACATAAATGGAAGTATATGTGGCCATTTTAAAAATTTCATTGGTCTACATATAGAACTATATATACACATATTTTTTTTTGGTCTTTTTGAGACAGGGTTTCACCATGCAGCTCAGGCTAGCCTTGAGCTCACTCTGTAGTCCAGGCTGGTGTCAAACTTGCAATGATCCTCCTGCCTCAGCCTCCCAAGTATGAAACAATTCCTAAATTCAAAAAGTTATAGGTAGGCATGGTCCTGTAACCCTAACTATTCAGGAGACAGAGGAAGGAGGATTCAAAGTTCCTGTAACCCTAACTATTCAGGAGACAGAGGAAGGAGGATTCGAAGTTTACAGCATTGGCAACTTAATGAGAACCTGTCTCAGAATAAAATTGTAGTGTGGAGGAGTGCTGGAGATGTAACTCAGTGCTTGCCTAACTTGTGTGATGCCCTGAGTTCGATTCTTAATACCACAAAAAAATAAAAAGTTATAAAATACAAACAATGTTTTAAAAAAAGCAAGATTACATATAGAGAAATAGTTCTAGAAGAATAACCAAAATATTAACATTTGATTATCTGCAGGGATTGAGATTAGAGGCAGTTATTTTGCTAATCTGAACTGTCTAATCTTCCTATATAGAAAATACTGTTCAACTCTTTATTAAATTACCCAAGTTTCTGAGTAGTTTTTGGTACCCAGGAGCAATAAACAGCGTAATCTGTGCCTGTAACCTGTGAACAGTCATGTTTTACGTATTAAATTAAATACAGTGTGATTTCAACAATTCTTCCACTCAGCTGGCTAAAAGACTAAGAAACTAAGCCAAGATAGCCAGATTGCGTAGGCGCCTGTGCTTCCGTTGCTGGGACAGGATACCCAACGCTCACGCCAGGGCGGAGAGGTTCACTGTGGGCCTGGTTCTGGGAAGTCAGCCCCAGGCAGCCGGCTCTAAGGCGGAGGCACAGCAGCAAAGGGCACGGCAGCCAGCAGCACGGAGGACACGGCAGCCGGAAGCAGGGAGGACACGGATGCCGGCACAGGGGCCGAGGCCAGGCAGGCCTTCACAGCCCACCCATGCGCTGACTCGTCCACTAGGGGCCTCTTACCCAAGTAAGGTGACACAGCACATCAGTGCTCATAAATTACTGGGGTTTTCATTTTTAACGCTTATATGCTACTTCTAAAATGAGAAAATCAGGGTCTTTCAAAGATTATATATGTATTTTACATAGATACAGTTTCTCTAGATATAAAGAAAAAACAGAATTAAATACATTAAATGATTGTAGTTGTTACTGTCAAAGGAATGTTCCATCTTGATTCCCAACTTTTAGAAGAATCACGTACATTTAGAATGGAAGGACCGGATTACTCTTTTGGTGTGGGGTGGAGGGGTACTGAGGATTGAACCCATGGCCTTCACACTGAGCTAACCCCACCCACCCCTTATTTTAGACAGGGCCTCACTGAGACACTCAACTACCCAGGCTGTGCTTAAACTTGTGATCCTCCTGCCTCAGCCTCACAGGTCTACGGGGGTGCACCACCACGAACCACACGTCATGAAGAGAAGAAATGAAATTCTAAGTTTCAAAAAAAGGAAAATCAGGCTTTTAATCTTTCAGAAGTGTAAGAGAGGCTTAAACTGCCTAGTTTTCTATTGCCTATTATATTTAATTGCTCCTAAAAGTGGACTTTTCAAAGAAATGTATCACAAATTATTTTTTAGGCCACAAATTTTAACACTTTAAACTTGGGTAAAAATTGGAGAAAATGCTTTGTGTGCATAAAGAATGTTTGAGTTACACACAAGAGAGATGAGATGGGGAAGATACGCAAAGAGGAAACTGAGTATCTGTACTGTCACACCAAACCAATAACGTAGCAATACTATAAATCTGTATCATGTGTCTCCCTACAGAATGCAAGTCACCAAATTATACAATATACTGACTGGACCTGGTTTAATATGTTAAACATTTATTGAGTAATACTATAAATGTTTATCTTCAATACTTAAATAAATCTTTTTAATACCTAAAATAGTGAAAATAGTAGTAAGATAGCAACCGTTCAAGTAATGCCTTTATTCTAGTTACTTTCTTATTTTCTAAGTCATTAGAAATAATATAATTACATTCTTTCTGTGCGTATCATAAAAACACTTCTTACCTGCCAGTTACAAACTGCAAGAGAAGAACTCTCTCTTCTTGACTGATGTCTTCCACAACTTCCCAGAACCACTAAACGTAACAACAAAAGCTTAGCTCGTATTTTAGAGCAAATGTAAGCTTATTAATAGCAAAGAACTATGCAATATTCATAAAGCATATTTTATTCTATGAAACTCATTTATCAAAAATGATTTCACACAAAGCTTTCATATGCAATATTTCCACAAGAAATATTTAGAGGAAAACTTTACTTTGGTAATTAATATAAGTTTTCATCTAATAGTGCTTAGAAGCTTAAGAAATTAAATGGCAAACATAACCTCGCTCTAAGCTCCAGAGACTTTACCTGAACAACAGGATCTTCCCTTTCATAGCCACTTGTGTATTCTGTGTTTTTTATCCAATCACTCACATCAATTTCTGGCATGCCAGAAAGCAGCAGCTCCTTTGAGACAAAAGAAAAGTATCTCATTAATCTTCTTTGGGAAAAAAATTACTACACAAAAAGTTTGACTTAATTAGAAACTAACCCCATATAACACTGGTTTCTTTTTGTGACAGTCTCCACAGCCATCAATAATACGCACTACCTAGGAAAGAATCCTTGATACTGATAATTTCAAATATTGTGAGGTACTGATGCTTCCACAGTGATTCAATTCAATTCAAACATGAGACTGCAGTTTGTATATTTATAGAGACATACACAACAGTCTACATATGCAACAACTGTATAAACATCACCTTTAGTTTACTTATTTTTATGTTTCTCTGTAAACACATTAAATTCTACCAGGGGACTATATTCTCAATATTCAAGTGACAGCAAAGACTTCAATAAATGCTAAAGTGATGTGCATCAAAGATTCTTATCTTTAGGAAAAAGGAAGTAACATAAAAGTACTGTTTTTTCAAACAACATTTATGGCACATGGCTATAATCCCAGCACTTGGGAAGCTGAGGCAGGAGGATTGCCATGAGTTTGAGGCCAGCCTGGACTACATAGCGACCTCAAGGCCAGGCTCAACTACATACCGAGACACTGTCTCAAAAATATCAGCCCTCTAGGAATTAATTCAGACCTTTCAAGCCAACTTTCCCTAAAGTCATAGTAAAATTGTTATTAATTTTTTGTTGTTTTGTTTTCCTGCAGAGGAAACCCTGAGGCCTCATGCACAGGGCGAGCACCACACCGGTCCTCTCAATGATTCTCAACAGGCTTTTTCCAGGAGGACCATCGAACACATCACTAAGTGTCTACCACATAAACAAAAGTGAAATGAAGAATGGCAAGGTGTCAACGATTGGGGTTGCCAAGGGAAAGGAGTATGAAATACTCTGTTCCCATCTCGGAACGGGCCGATGTTTCACAGCCGGGAACAGCACCGAGGCAATCGCTGACTCTCCGCACTTATGCACGGTGAGCGCGGTTGTGTAAGAGGGACGCAAACGCAGCGAGGCTCCTGCGGCCGCTGCGGGACTGCTGGAGTGTGCGCTGAGCGACACTGACACAGGGTGGTGTGTGAGATTTCTTGGGGGTTTTGAGTTATTCATGAGGTCTGGAAGGTTCTCTCTGTTCCAAGTTGCCTATGGGACAGGGAATTTCCTCAGTAGACTTAAGCCAAACAGCACGGCACACCTGAGTCTCTGCAGAAGCCGCTATCCGAACCCAGCTGTCTTCTATTAAGACAGTAACACTAAAACTTTGCAAAACTGCTAAACGCTACCACTCTTCTATTTGATTTTGCTCTTGGAAATAGCAGTTTTTATTTTTAAAATGTTATACAGGTCAGTATGCAATGAACAGTTTTTTTGTTCTAACTTCAAATAAAGTACATATCCATAAATACGATCTCCACGAACACAAGCCCTTCTGCCGTGTCGTGCGAGCCCGTCGCCTGGGTTTGGCACTGTCGGTTCGCACGTGTCTTCGCCCCCCGCAGCCGCACCAGAAGGCACGTGCACGCGCTGGGTGGAGCTTCTGGTCAGCCCGCAAACCCTTCCGCGTCTCCTGCACGCACACGGGCTCCGTGCTGCTCTCCTCCCGCTGAGCGGGACTCCGGCGGCCGGAGGTGAGGGGCCTGCGGCCTGCACTCGCTGCGGCGGGCACGCCCGCCAGGCCATGGCGCCCTCCAGGGACCCTGCTGGGCATCACGGTCTCAGGAGAATCAGTAAGTCTCCCAACTGTATCTTCAGTCCTAGTCACAAGAAAGGCTTTCCCTGGTAGCCAGTCTCTGGACACCCTACCAGAATTCCTTTATTCTTTACAGCCACCTCTGTAACCGGCCCTTCACTAAAGTTTCATAATTAGCAACTTGAGGAAACCCCATGCCTGATACAGATCTCCCAAAAGATGCAGGGGTGAATTGTACAGGTTTCTTGCAGTTCATCAGGTTTACATTTTTTCCCCTTTTTGGCTGAAGATAAGTCTTTAATAATATTAATTATGCCTTTATTTTAAGTCATTATGAATGACAGATTATATTCTCAAAAAATCTGAAAAACCTAGTTAATATCATATTTATTTATTATGATTTTCTGGGAAGAGAAAGAAAAACCTTCATTGTCCTGTGTAACAATTGGGCAATATTATTAAATTGACGAAGAACATAAAGGTAGAATGAGAATTTCACAAAAGTATATGTAATTCGGGCTGGGGATTTAGCTCAGTGGCTTAAGTGCTTGCCTGGTAAGCACAAGGTCATGAGTTCGATCCCCAGTATCAAAAAAAAGTATATGTAATTAAAGTACTTTAATCCCAAGCAATAATTTACTTATTTTGAAAATATATAACAAAAATAACTGAATTTTTAAGATATAACAAGATAATTGTTAGAGTTAGGTATAATGTGCTTAACCTACACTATCAGAATGTGAGTCACACAATGTTCGCAGTCACTATTGTGCTTACCATTCACATGACTCAGTATTGTTGTATTCTGGTACCGTTACGGATGAATTCTTGAGCAGTACATTATGAGATAGTCCCAACCATGTTAGCTACAAATTCCTCAACAGTAATGGTATTACAATGTATTAAGACAATACTGCTCTGACTTCGCTAAACTGACAATTATCTCTTGTCTTGGGACTGCCTTTTATCCACAATGAGGACACCTCTAGCTCAGGACACTGGAACTGCTAGGTACATTCTCCCCACTAAAACTCTAAAATTCCACCTGAATCTCTTAATGGAAATGTTTGCAAAAAACTGTACCAAGTACTCTCTACAAGACACGAAGACTCTACAGCCACTTACTACTCCTATTACCAAGAATCAGTTTCGCAACTGTGACAGAGACTGGGCCCTGTGCTCAGACAACATGGCCAACAGTCTAGCTCTGCCACACACTCTTTCATGAACAGCTCCCAGACTTCTCATCTGAGGTTCGCTGAGAAGATTTTAATGTTGATACACGATTTATACAATGCCTAGCAAATACCAAGTGGTTAGAAACTGTCAACATTATCACCAGTGCATAAATCATGGCCATGACTTATCCCAAATATTACCTTCGAATCAGATCAATTTAAAACCAGAGTCCAAGACAAGAGAAACTTAAGAAACCTCACCTAACTTCGAATACAAAATGCACAACTAAATAGTTATCAAGAGACAGAACTGAATGTAAAGGCTAACAAATAAAAGCTTTTAGAAAAAAACACAGGAAATTACTTTCATTACCTTGGAGTAAGAAACTTTATTTTAAATAGGACGCAAAGAGCTCCATCGTTAAAAACAGAACAAACAATATACATACGTGTGTGTGTGTGTGTGTGTGTGTGTGTATACACACACACACGGATGCACTGTTGAAAAATTTTTATTCACTGAGAGCAGAGTAAAATATATATTCACAATAACAGTATCTAAAAGCCCTATAAATCAATAACAACAAAACCAGATAGAAAGATAAGCGAATTACTTGAAACAGAGTACACAAACAGCCAATACACATAAAAGGTGTTTGACTTCATTAGCCATCAGGGAAAGACAATTTAGTATCACAAGGACAAACTAGTGACACATCAGAATAGTGAAAATGAAAATGGGATAAACAGTAAAAAACTAAGGTTGTAGAAAACATGAGTCCCCCATACTTGGTGGTGCGACTGTAAAGAGACACATAACTTCAGAAAACTACTTGGCAGCACCTTTATCTACTAAAGCAATTCTACTTCCAGGTATAGGTAGGTTAAAAAAAAAATATATATATATATATATATATATATATATATATATATATATATATATATATATAAACAGGATGCACACATTCGTCCTTCCCCAAGACATGCACCCCACGACTGCAGCAGCACTACTTGAAACAGCCTGGAGCTTAAAAACCCACTCTATGTCCAAGGTACAAAAGGGCACTGACATGACATGGCGCTACACAGCAGTGAAGGTGAGCAAGGCACAACTGCGTCTGGTAGCACGAACGGTTCTCACAGACCAGTTAGCTGTTTCCACTGTAAACACAGATCAAAATCAGGTGAGGCTAATCTATGACTGAAGAGGTCAGGAGAACAATTATACTTGACGGGGGACAGTCACGGAAAGGAAACACAAGAAGGGCACCCTGGTGCCGGACTCTGTTTCTTATCTTGGGCTGTTTGCACAGGCATATTCAGTTTGGTGAAACTCACTGGCTATACACTTACTACGTACATCTTTTTCTCATGTATGTACCAATAAAAAGCTTTATAAACTTACTGGTATCAGTAAATTTCCAGGTAATTTTTGTTAATTATCTTTGTTACAGCTATCTGTGTTATACCTAACACATAGGTTCAGAAAATTACAAATTCTCTGTCTTAAACTTCACAATGCAAATGTAATCCAAGCACAGTACTAGAAAAGTTAAATTTTAGTCGTGTCTAGTAATAGCTCATAAGTATTTGTGCTAAAAATAACAAATCTTATAGCTACCGAAAAATAAATGAATCTAAGGCAAATAAAGCCATTAATATTAAACTAAAATCAAAACACTCAAACCTAAAATTTAGTAAAACTTAGTCATGACGGATTTTAAAATAACAAAGATTCATTGCTTTATACAAAGATATACTATGATAAATTGAAATACTGGAATTGGAATACATGTAAAATTGAAGGCGTCTGTCGGCACCCTTACTCACACGGTAAAATGAAAAGGCACAGGGTAAAATAAAGCTATGAGAGAAAAACCAAAGAGTGCTTTATCACTGATCTGGAATTTACTATTCCCAATTATAATCTTCAAAATAAGAAAACAACTACGTTCTATTTAAAATACTGTTTTATTACGAATTTAGACAACTCATAGAATCTGAAAATATTACCAAAAAAGATGAAAAAGAAAATGAAGAAACATCCAGACATAAATCATTTGAAGTCAGAAATCCTGTTAGATTACAGCAAAAGGCAGACAGAGAAAACATCCATCAAGAACTAGAAGGGTATAAAGAAAATGGACTCTACATGAAGTCTGAAGTAGAAAATCACAAAATTATACATACGGTAAAATAATAAGCCAGAAAAGATTACACAAATACAAGAAAAAGTCTTCTTTCTGGAAGTGTAAGACGTTAGCATCAGCATCCTTTACATGTTCAAATAAAAAACATTCAGAAATAATGCAAAATACTGTCATCAACGTCTTCAATAAATACACCCCACACTTGTTTACCACTAGCTCGACCCATTTCATAGAAAGTAACTTACTTTGGGTACTGAGCTCGAGACAGGCTCGCTGGGCCTGGCAGCACACGCCTGTAACCCCGAGGCCTGCCGGGACTGCACAGGAGACCCCGTCTCAAAAGGACAACAAGAGGAAGGGCAACCGCATCACCTTGGTTTTTAACATCTCCGACCTGAATATTAACCCCGATCAGTTTCCCCCAAGCGTCACTCCGACTGTTTACAAACTATCCCAAGCACTGCTCACGCGTCATTTCAACCAGCTGATTATCCTACTGAAAA
>PVJX010032825.1:0-20139 GCA_004027295.1 Dolichotis patagonum
AGCCAACCTTCTCTGCCTCATTTCTGCTATTCTATTTTTCTGCCACTGGTTGTCTATTTTCTTCTTTCATTCCACTGTCTGCCCCATTCATTGAGGCCTCTCTGCCACTGTTCCTGAAATCCTGGTATATTTTTTCTCTCTCTAGAATGTCCTTCAGTATTTTTTGCAGAGTTGGATTGGTGGTCACAAATTCACCCAGTTCCACTTCATCATGGAAGCATCTTGTTTCTCCATTGATTTCTAGATACAGTTTTGCAGGCTACATCAATCTGGGCTGGAAGTTATTTTCTTTCAGGGCTTGGATTATTTTACTCCAAGCTCTTCTTGATTTGATGGTCTGTATCAAGAAGTCTGCTATGATTTTGATGGGTTTTCCTTTATAGGTGATCTGTTTCTTTTCTCTGATGGCTTTTAATATTCTGCTCTTGTGATGAATTTCTGGGATCTTGATTATTATATGTCTGGGTGTAGCTCTGTTTTGGTTGTAGGTTGCTGGAGTTCTGTATGCTTCATACATCTGAATATCATTTCCTTTTGTTATGCTTGGGAAGTTGTCCTTAATTATTTCTGCAAATAGCATTTGTAATTCCTTTTTTTGACTGCTGCTTCTTCATGCATATGTTTTTTTCATAAGTTATAGATCCTCCCGTCTTCTTCTAGCCTTTGTATTGTTACTGCCTGTTTCGTTGTGATTTTTAAAAGATCTTTCCTTTTATGGTCACACATTAGAAACCTGTCTTTAAGTTTTGATGTCTTTAAGTTTTAGTTTCTTTCAAGCAGTTTTGCCAGCTTTCAATGGAGTTTTTAGTTTCTTGGTAATCTCTTTGAATCTGCTTTATGCATTCTAGGTTTTCTTTATATTTTTCATCAAACGTTTCTCTCCTTCTTTTGTGTTTCTCCATTCTTCCATCTGTGTCTTCTTGAGAGGTGCTTAGCATTTCTTTTATTAATCTACTTCTCTTTTGCTTAACTTGAATTAATATTTCAGTTTTGAGCTCATCTATGAGGTCCTGAAGATATCTCTTTATGTCCACTGATGCTGTGTTTGATGTTGCATGTTTGCTGCCCTAAATCTGTTTTATATTTACCTGTCCTGGATCAATATTCTCAGGGATGGGGGCTACAGCTTTTTCTTATTTCTTTCTCTTGTCTTGTTTTTGGTTCCTTACATACAAGTGTACAGTGGAGTTCCTAAGCCCCTTTCCCTATTGGTTACAGCTCCTCTAAAGCATGCTGGCTAGCGGTTTCTGCCCTCTCCGGTCCACTGTCAGTCACTGAGGTGCAGGCAGGGGCAGTGTATGCTGGCCCCTCCCATCCGGGCCAGTCAACTTTTGTGGGCCTTCAATGCATCAGTGCGTGCTTGCATAGGGAATTGGTTTGGGATGACATATTGGGTCCTGGTCAGGGGTGTGACCCAAGCCAAGCAGATCCCACCAATCTGCTCTGGGAGGGGAGCAACCAACTGAAATCACTGCCATTCCCAGTTCAGCCTGTCCTGCCTGACTCCAACATGTTCTCCAGTTGGTCGCCTCTTTCCCACGGGAGGGTCTTATTCCTAGCTCTCACCGTGGGTTAGTGCCGGTCCCTCTCTGGCTCTGTTCTCTGTTGGGCTCCCTGACCTCTGACTTCAGTGCGGCTGGGGCGCGAGTTCACAGCAGCTCCCAGTGAGTCATGCACAGGGCGGCTTAGCTCCAGTCATGGGGCACTCAAGCCAGTTGCATTGGTGCTGGTTGGGGTGCTCAGGCCAGGCTTGGCCACAAGAATTCAGGCGGCTCGGCGGGAGCGCCATAGCTGCTGATCTTAGCTTTTCTAATGGTAGCCCTGGGACTTTGTATATGAGCTCTTTTGCCTTCAGTTTCTTCCTGGGTTGAGAGAATTCATCTCCCTCTGTCTAGATCTCTCCAGCATGTTCTATTCTGGCATGTGAGCGGTCTCTCTCAGAGAGGCTCCAAATCCTGCTACTTGTCAGTCTGCCACCTTTAGCCTCTGTTGTATTGTGCTTTATTTCCTGAATGTTTTTATTTTATCCTTGGTTTAAAGTAATGTCAAAATGATTTGTTTTGCTGTTTTAATTCACAGTTTTTGTTTTTAGGTACCAGGGATTGAACTCATGACCTTGTACTTGCCAGTCAGATGCTTATGCCACTGAGCTAAATCCCCATCCCCTCATATTCAGTTTCTTTGAGCAGCTACATTCTGAGCATTTATAATTTGTATCAAATCCGGAAAAAATTCAATTGATAATTTTCAATATGTTTCCTATATTGCCCTCTCTTTTGAGAGCTCCCTATAGATAAACAGATAGATATACATATATATGTCTGTTTAAAATTCTTTCCAGACTCATTGACACTTTCTTCATTTTCAATTTTTGTGATGTTTTGTGTTTTATTTTGGATAGCTTCAATTTCTATATTTTTTAATTTACTAATATAGTATTTTTGCAGTGTTAAATCACCTGTTAATCTCATTCATTGCATTCAGTTTTTTTTCTTTTGTTTGGTACCAGTGATCGAGCTCATGACCTCACGCTTGCCAAGCAGGTGCTTGTGGTGCTGAACTAAACTCCTGGCCCTGCATTTTAAAATATAAGACTTTAATTTTCCTCCCTAAAGTTTGATTTGGGTCTTAAATTTTTTCCATGTATTTAATATGCTTGTTCTTTCCTCTATCTTTTTGAATATATGCATATAGTTAAAACTTTCAATGTCCTTATAAGTCTACCATTTCTTTCTTTTCTGAGTTGTTTTTAATGGAGTAATTTTTCCCTTTCTTTTGTGGGTCATATTTTTCTCCTTCTCTATATGTCAAATTTTTAAACTTGATGCTAGACACTGAAAATACTACTTCATTGAGTCCTGTATATTTATATACATCAACTGTCTTGAGCTTTTTCTGGGACTTGGTTATGTTCTTTGGAACTACTTTGATCTTTTGATCTTGGCTCTAGGCTTCTGCAGCCTGATCAGCTCCACATCACTAAGGCAGCCCCACACCCTGGGAGTGCGTCTGCCAGTAACACACGCAGCGACGGGAATCACCTCCAGCCTGCAGTTGCTTCTATTGATTCTCACTCATCAGATTACGTAGTTATGTATTTTTGAATTTTTGCATTTTTTAATTTTAAAGGGAATAAAACAAAACAATACAATGGAAACAAAACAAAACAGTGAGAAAAATATTGGATTTCAAAAACAAGACAGTAAGAAATCCCCCATAGTTGCTACACTGCATGTTGTTATCATCTATATAGATGCTCAGACTACTGGTTTTAGATCTGCAAAGCCCATCAAACAATGCAAGCTTTAAGTTGTTTCTGTGCTTTTTTCTCAGCCTGCTTTCATCTCAGCCTGTGTTCCTCTCAATCAACTGGTTGCTTATGGAGGTCGGGCACTGGGGCAGTGGCACACTTCTTCTCTCCCAGCCTGTGTGCTGACTGGCTCATGGGAGGAATGTGGCTTCTTGGTTCTCCTCTTGGCCCATGTGGCTACTCAGCTCATGGGATGGGGTTGGCTTTTTGTATTTTTTGAATTTTTAACCCATGTTCTTACTATTCAGAATCTATTATTATTATTATTATTAGCCTTTTGGAGGGAATTTTTTGAGATTGGCTGATGACATTTCTCTCTGAAGCTGACTTAGATTTACTTCTAACTGGCCCTCTGGTGAGTTTCCAGTCTGTGAGCACTTTAATGTGTTGCCCCCACCCTTTTACCTAAACCACTTTATCAGTACCAATTTTGAAATTCTAAACCTATGTGAAGGAAGGCACAAGGTTATTAACGCTCTGGGTGACACATTTCCTCTGTGGATCTCAGACTAAGACAAATTTCCTGGTCATCTCTATTAGCCAATAGGTAGATCTTTTAAAAGTTGTTTTTCATAATTCTATTCTCTCACTGAATATGAGGGTTTCATACAGTTGGGATTTTTGCAGGAGTCTCAGGCCAACTTCCACTTCATCTCCTGGTTCCTGTGTGGCAGTCAGAAGGCAGAATGCTTGCTTACTAAGACTGGCAACTATGTACATATCAGCTGTAGCTGCAGTATTCTGATTTCCAGCATCTCTTTATCTTTTGCTCCTAAACTTTTTCTTACTTTCAAACTCAATTCTGAATTTTAATAGGCATCAATTATATTTTCTTTGGCATTTTTGTGTGCTTTGATTTACAATAGTTTCTAATGATGTCTGTGTTACTTTGTATATTAAAAGAAAATTAACTTGTTTTTTTTTCCTTTTTCTTTTGTCCAGATTGACACTAGAACACTTAACCAGATGTCATACGAGCATGAAGTACTAAAAGAGATGAGTCAAAATTGCACTACATGGCAGGGGTGTGGGTGAGAGTTCACAATGGTGTTATTGATGACTTTCTCACTTTATTGTCTAGTGGAGTATGGTTACTTAGATGTATGGTATTATATAAACCTGTGGTTTACATTGTTTAGTTTACAGTGACATATGCACACCCATGTCTCTAGTAACACAATTTTGAGTAGCTGAATCTTGGAAATAAACCAAATAGCCATTAACTGTTTTTTTTTTTCCTACAGAGGAGTACTATTCAGCCATAAAGAAGGATAAATTTGAGACATTTCTAGGTAAATGGATGCACCTTGAGACCATACTCTTATGTGAAATAAACCAAACATACATTTGTAAATATCATATTGTATCTCTGGTGTCAGAAACTGAAAGTGTAAATAAGAACCAAATTGTTCAATAGATATGGTGAAATAAGAAGAAATTGTTCAAAAGGGAAGAGGAACTAAAGAGGGGAGAGGGGAAAAGGAAGAAAGTGAAGAGAAAAAATGAGACAAGGATAAAATGGAAATAAAACTTTGTATATAAGGAGGGAAAGGGGCTGAAGAGAGGGGAGGAGAGTGGGAGGGAAAAAAAGGACAAATCAAGCTATATCATGTGCAGGTACAAATTCCCTATGATGAATGTGATCATTGTATATACCTAAATTATACCAATAAACTCAATTAAACTAAAAAAACTAACAACTCTCCACTTCTCCCTGTCCCTAACCTTAGAGACTATCACATAGCTTCCTGTTTCTAAGATCTTTCAGCCAAATTTAATAAAACCTTATGCTGTGTAGAAGTAAACTCAGTCCTCTAGAATAAGAAGAAGCAGAGAGCCTTTGATGTGTATTGTAGAATTGTCTGGAATCATTTTATTAAATTTTTTTTTTATCGGTACCACAGATCGAACTCACAACTGCCTGCTTGTAAGGCAGGCACTTATGCTGCTGAGCTAAATCCCCAGCCCCATTTTATTAAATTTCTGAGCACTGCCGAGAAACCCAGTTATAGCCAACATACTGAAAACAAGCCAAAGACAGGACATGTGTTTTCCTTTGGAACTGAAGCAGTTCTTTGAGAATTGTAAAAATGTTGGAATTCTCCTGTGTTTTATGAGTTGAGACCATTGTCAACTTCCCAATGAAAGCCTGGGCTACCAGCCATGGGAACTCAAAACTCCAGGCTCACTGGATATCCTTTAAGGATCACTTCAGATTCTTTATTCTTTGATTGGTATCTGTGACTATAAATTCTATGTCACATCAGAGCCAATCCTCATTGTTCTTTGGGAACAGTGGCTGGCCATTTGGGGCTCTTTAGGCATCATTATTTGTAGATTTTTGTAATTTTGTAATTTTCAAATAATTTAAATTTCAAGAAATTTAATTTCTGAGGGCAAATTGGTATCCATTACAGTACATGGCTTATACTAATGATATTATAATAAATAGCTTACTAATAGCACTTGTTAAATATACTCACATTGTAGGCAGATAGCCACTGAAGAGCTGAACATAAAATAAATAAGACATTATCATATTATTAGATAATTATTATATTGTATACCTTTAAATAAATCATGTACATGCAAACAGATACAGAATTTAAATGCTTACCTCTAATATTTAGTTTTTATTTAAGCATTAATGATAGAGTTGGTATTTGTACTACTAGAGTGGAGTCAATGTACAATTTGAAATTTTCTTTTTAACTCACAGGAATGAAATAGGTGACAAATTTGGCTTGTTATCTTTCTGAGAGTCCAGCATTCTGAGGCCCACAGACACCTGAATTCCTACTGTCTTCCTGACACTGCTATGTGACCTTGGGACAGACACCCTACTTTTTGTGCACTTCCCTTCCTTTTCATCTTGAGTTGCAAAGATCATTGTGTCTTTCCTGAGTGTGATTTAGAGAAGAGAGTGGATATTTGTTTCACACTTCAGCTTAATGACAAACGTTCTTTCTCCCCTGGTTGGCTGCCAGAATTGTGTGTATCAGGTAAACGAGCTTGTCTCTCTTTCAGTGGCAGTACTGCCATGGGGTGCACGGTCATGCTGGGATGGTGGCTTTTTTGTACCAGGTCCTCTGCAAGGTCTTCAGTTATTCATCTGGTTTTGTTGCTGTTTGAGGCCAGCCAGGTTTCCACCTCACTCTCTAGTGGCACTCTTCTGCTTTTGGACTCACATCAAAGAGGCAAGGACCCTTTCTCACTCACACACACACACAGACGCTCTGCTGAAGTGGGGCCTCTGTGACTGCAGCTGTCAGGCTGCTGACAGGCACACAGCTGGCTCCTTCCTCATGCCATTCTTTTGTCAAATAACAGCATATATAACTGGTACATAAAATTAAAAAAAGAAGCAAGGGAGTTTTAATTATCTAGGATTACTCCTAGACCAAGATTGTGCTCATAAACTCCAGCAAAAATGCTTAGCTAAAATAATGCCACATCATCTTTCAAAATTAATTTCTCTGGTTTTTGTTAATCTTAGCTGTTCCTGTCTTTACTTTCTGAGCAATGCCGTAGATTCTTTGTGACTGAATGGGAGAGAAAGAAGCCTAAACCTTATATATAAAGCAAAACAAAAAACAGTAAATGAGGTTTCCTTGAGTTGCCTGGTTTCAGGGAGAGTTTTCTAGCCTGTCCTGTACATGAAGGCTTGGTTTTGGGCAAAGAAAGGAAGCATAGTGTTCTATTACTGTTTCTTCTGAAAGTGGCAAGCTTGAAACTCAGAGATTTGCCACATCTACCTGTGTGACATGAAATAATTAGCTTTATTTTCTAACCCTCAGTTGTATGATCTCTAAAATGTATAGTAGCATCATCCTCTTGGGGTAGTTGATGGGAGAATGAGAATGAGATATTTTGGATAAAGTGTTCAGTTTTGTGATCATCACATAAAAAGTAACCTACTAATTATCACCTTATTTAGTTTTTTTTAAAGTCTGCTTTTAAATTGGCTTTAGAAGTTATCAAAATTAGTTCTCATCTGGTGTTTTTTGTTTGTTTTGTTTTGTTTGGCTTGGATCTGCTTTCTGGAAGATGTAAGTGACAGTGATGGAAATGGTGATGACGATGTCATGATAGGAATGCTCCTGTTATAGTGACAGATTCTCATGGAGTCTTTATGAGTGCCTAGATAAGTAATTGTTCAGCCCTTTCATCCTTCTGTTAATGCTTTGAGGAAGATGCAATGAGTATCCCTGCTGCAGTGGTGAGGAACAGTGACGATTAGAACTTTAAGTGGCTCACTCCACATCATAGAGCTGGAGGAGGCAGAGTAGTCTGTTTATGAAATTATTACAACTCTGCAAAGAAGAGAAACAAACATTTCTTTTTTCTTCACCTATGCTCTAGCCTTCACATCAGGGCTGTGATTGCTCTAGATACTTAGAGACCCTCAAACAATCTGTTTTCTCCATGGCCTCATGAGAATGCAGCAGGAAGGAAACAAGACCAAGAAGAGAAGACAGCTTCCGAGAGGGAAATGGCAAAGGTAAGTCTGTGAATTGGTGCTGCAGAAAAGCAGATACTTTGAAACAGGGATGAAAGATAAAGTCTGATATGGGAGGACAAATGAAAATCCAGCTGGACTAGAATTCAGTGTTTAGAGGATGTGCAAAGCTGAACCACCCCTGGATCACGGCTCCGGACCTCTCACCAGTGCACACATCACTTTGTGAAAGGATTCGCTGAGAGAGGGATCTGGCCCTGCAGTGAGCACTTGGATGATTGAGTAGACTCATGACTACTTTATGCCTCGCACCAGGCATAGGAGAGTGAGACATCTCCAACCTAGCCATTCAGAGAGGCCAAAAACAGCAAGGTGGAACAGATTTCCACAGACCTATGCATGCACATACTGTTAAAATATAGTGCACTGAGCATTGGTGGAATGCATTTGTGTGTGCCACTGCCAGGGATGGTGGGACTCTGGGGATAGAGAAGACTTGCCCAGCAGGAAAAAGTGTCACCCATTGCTCTGATATACAACAGGAGTGCTGTTCAGGGGACATTTAGGGTCCTGCCTACAACTGCTGGCAAGGTCCCACTGGGGCGAGAGGAGAGTCCTTAGAAACTCCTAGCTGTGAGCTGCAGAGGGTGGGAAAATCTAGTTCTATGAAAAATGTGCAGAGCTGAGTCCAGCAGGGGTGAACTTTGAGAGGAAAGTTGTTGGCACCTAAGTCAGAAAGCAACTCAGCTGAGCCAGAATAGGGTGGATGCTCTACTGTTTTTCCAAAAACTGGACAGGCCTGAATGGCATTCAGTCCTCCTCACTGCCCTGCCCTGGCCAACAGGGCCTCTCAGCCAAGGTTGAGAGCAGCACTAAGTTCTGTGGGTGGGGCTGAATGGGGCCTGGGCTGGTAGCTTTCTTGCCATACATTCAGCAAGAAAAGCCTGAGGGAAGACATGGACTCATCTTTGATATGTATAACCCCCCAAGTAGATTAAAGCAATTGAGCCCATGAGGCCTGACAGGAATCAGGCCCAGAGCACAGTTTATAACTAGGACACAGGTTTGGAGGGAGCAACACAAAGTCATTCAAGGCAGTCATTCAAGGCAGTCAGTTGGCCTGCGGGAGGAAACTGCTTGGCTGCTCAAAATCAGACAGTAGCAGCAGTGCAGAGGGATCTGCGTGGAAGCTCTGAGTTGTGCTATAACAACTACGTGAAGGTTTTACTTATTGCTATTGTTATTTTGATAGTTGTAGTTATTACGTCCTTACTGCTTTATTTGATTGGGTCATCTTGGTTGAATTTGTCTTCCTTTTTTCCCTTTGGTTTTTGCATCTTTTTGGTATTGATTGGTTATTATACTTTACATTTCAAGGTTTTACTCTTTGACCTGATTCCTTTTTCAGTGTTTCTTCAGTCTTATTTTTAAAAAGCAAAACAGAAAAAAGAATAGAAATTATATGGAATTTTTAAAAAACACTAAGAAATTGACACTAGTAAATATATTGCATTTTGTTATCTTAGAAATAATTGTTCAAGTTACAAGGTTTACGCATAAAAAATGATCAAACAATCAAATAACAACAGCACAAACTGTTTTTTTGATGAGTTAGCAGAGAATTAGTAGTGTAGTTATCTACTTTGCACACAGATACATACACAGAGTTATATGTGTATACCTACATACATGTAATTTTTCCTTTCTTCCATTTCTCATTTCCCCTATCCCACTTGTTATTTCCTTTTCAGCACTTTCTTTTTCTTTCATTATTACAATATCTATTGTATATTTTGGATCTTATTACTCTTTCAGTTTTTTATTATTGTTATTTATTTTTTACACTAAGGAAATAACATATTTACAAATGTGTGTCTTATTTATTTCACTTATGAGGGTAGTCTCAAGTTACCTCTACCTATAAAAGCCCCACAATTATCCTTTTTATAGCTGAATAATATTCCATTGTGTAAAAATACCATATCTTTTTTTATCTGTTCTGCAGTTGATGGGCATTTTTGTGCTGCTATGAACATGGGTGCACATATATCACTGTGACATGACCTTTTCAATTTTTCTGGGAAAATACCCAACAGGGGAATAGCTAGATGAATGGGACTTCCAATCCTAGTTTTTTGAGGAATCTCCATACTGATTTCCACAGCGACTACACCAGTCTACACTCCCACCAACAGTGGAGAAGTGTTCCTTTTACCCCATGGCCCTGCCAACATTTGTTATCGGTTGATTTCTTGATGGCAGCCATTCTTTCTGGGGTGAGATGGAATCTCAATGTTGTTTTAACTTGCATTTCTCAAATGACCAGTGATGGTGAACATTTCTTCATGTATTTATTTGCCATTTGTATATCTTCATCTGAGAAGTGTGTGTTCACCTCAGATGCTGATTTTTGGATTGGGTCTTTGAATTTGGGGGCCTGATGTTTTTGAATTCTTTATATGTTCTAGATATAAGTCTTTTGTCTGAGGGAAAGCTGGCTAAAGTTCTTTCCCATTCTGTGGGTTTTCTTTTCACTTTGTTGGTGATTACTTTTGAAGTACAAAAACTTTTTAATAAGCTGAGATCCCAGTTGTTGATTCTTTGAAGTACTTCCTGTGCAGTTTGTGTTTTGTTCATGAACTCTTTGCCTACCTTTATGTATTCAAGATTTCTTCTTATCTTGTCTTCTAATATATTTAGTGTTTCTATTTTAATAATTAGATCTTGGATCCATTTTGACTTCAGTTTAGTGCATGGTGATAGACATGGGTCTAGTTTCAGTCTTTAGCTTGTAAAAATCCAGTTTTTCTGGCACTATTTTTTAAAGAGGCTATCCTTCTTCCAGTGAACATGTTTAGTCCCTTTGTCAAATATAAGGTGGCTTAGTATCTTTGTAGTTCTGTTTGTATGTTCCAATCTGTTCCATTGATCTTCAGGTCTGTTTTTTTCCAGTACCATGCTGATTTTATCACTGTAGCTTTGTAGTATAATTTCAAGTCAGGGATTGAGATGCCTCCTGCCTTGCCTTTATTGCCCAGAATTGCCTTTGCTTTTCTAGGTCTTCAATCCTATTTTGGATTCTCTTCTCTCATATTCTTTCTACTTCTGTCTTCTCCTTAATCTTTTCTACCTATCTAATAACATAAATATAACAGGGTCCTGTATAAGTGCATTAGAAAATAAAAATTAAACTTTTATTAACTAAACATTTCCTTTCAAGGGCATATCAGGTTAATTCTCAACAAAACAGAGTGAAGAGGATCCGAATAAAATTACCTAAATGTAAATTAACAGGTACCAACAACCTCATATCCTTGTTTAAACTCTCAGTACACTTCCATGAATCTTTGTATAGCCTCCCTCCTACAAAAATACCCTGGAAAACACCCTCAACAGTTGCCTTTTACACAGCTATAAATGTAATTCTAATAGAATACAACTTCCTGGCTTTTAAAAAAATCTTTATAACATTTCTCTTGCCTCCCTCTCTTCACACTGGAATATCTCCTTTTTCCTATCTCCTCCCCTTTCTAAACCTTCTCATCTCAGACAAACCACTGATAGCAGTATCATATAGTTAGTCAGGAGTACTGACAAAAGGGTGAAATCATCAAAACAAGTTATGGAGTTTATGGATGATGTGTTCTTAAATCTTTTGGCACTACTATAGCCAGTAGAAATTTTCTCCTTACAGCACGGAGTCCAACCCAATTAAATTGAGTAGGTTGAAGTGACAAACAATACTGTAACTCTGGACAAACAAAACCAAGAACACATCACTGGAAAACAAAACCTAATAAACAGATCCTCATATCAATAAACTCTCTTCACTCTGTTGACCTTAACCCTCAGCAAGCATGCATGTGTGTGTGCACACACTCAAAATTAGGAACATAAAAACAAGGCAGCAAAATGTCCACAAACACTGCCAGATATCCTAAAGGACACTAATGTAGAGGAAGGAAACACCAGACAGCTTCACTCTGCAAACTGATTAAAGAGGAAATAATGGCAAGTTTAGAGATAATAACCCAAAAGGTGTGTATCTCATACAGTAAACTGATCAAGACAGTTATGGGAGAAGTAAAGAAACCAGAAGTGCCTATAAAAATTGTTCAAAACTTGACCAACTCCATGAAAAGGTGCCAAGGAAAATCGTGGAGCTGAAGAATTCTATGGAATTAAAGAACAGCAGAACAGTGAAGATAGAGTTTCAGAAACTGAGGTTGGAATGGAAAAATGTGATGAATTACTTTACTATTTTAATAAAGATAAGGAAGCAAGAAAAACACACCCAACAACTAATAGATGATGTGAAGAAGACTAATCTAAGGATAGTTTGATTAGAATTTAGAAGACAGCACCCATAGGTAAAAGTCTACTTACAGAAATCATAGCAGGAAACTTTCCAAGTGTGAACTCAGTATACAGGGAAGACTTGAAGAATGTTAAATATCTATGATGAAAAAAGAAAATAACCTTAACAAAGAATAGTTGGACTCTCAGTGTCCAACAAAAAGAATCTTAAAAGCTGTCAGACAAAAGAAAAAATAAACACCTATTAAAGTAAACCTAATAGTATTGTAGCAGACTTTCAACACAAACTTTAAAAATCAGAAGAGCTTTGAGTAAAGAGTATCAAGCCCTAAAAAAAAACAATTTCTAATTTTAGACTAACACAACCTATAAAATTATCTTTCAAAATTAATGAAAAAATAAAGATATTCCATGACAAAACAAAACACAACACAAGAACAACAACAAAATCCTATGAAATACATGAACACCCAAACATCACTCCAAAAAGTACCAAAAATATCCTAGATAGGAACAAAAAGGCTAACAAAGCCAAAACATAAGATAAAATGAGTTCTTCAAGCAACATGATAAAATAAAAAAAGAAAAACAAGGAATTAACAACAGAAAAAACAACACAATGACAAGAATAAGGCAATGCCTTTCAATAATAACTCTCAGGCCTGCCGTGGAAAGACACTAATTGATAGGGTGAATTAAAAAAACCCTCAGTGCCTGTTGCTTTTCAGATATTCATCTACTCTAAAAGAAATTCATGGATTCAAGATCAAGAAATAGACAACAATATTGCATGCTCCAGGTGCCTGAAAGCAAGCAGAGGAAGCAACATTATTCTTAAAGTAAACTTCAAGCTAAAATTGATCAGAAAAGGCAAGGAAGGTCACTACATATTAGTTACCTGAACAATTTATGAGGAAGAGGAAAAGACTGTAAATATACATGAAGTGAATATTGGGGCCCCTAACTTCAGTGTATGACTGCTCTAGGCTTCTCCCAGGGCCTGCGCTGCCAGTCTGGTTGATTGTTCATCCCTGGCGCTGCTAACCTTTTCTTGGCTGATTTTGTGTCAGTGAAGATAACCAAGGACAGCTCTCCAGAGGGCCTTGTTCTTTTTTCTGTATTGTGCTCCATTTCTCCAACTTCTCTATAGTTCCTAGTTTTTCTGTCAGCTCCCTCCCCTCGAATTCCTGGAGGTCTACTTTTTTTTCTCTTCAGCAAGTTGTTGATTCCAAGGTGTCTTCAGATCTAAGAGAGGCTGTGTTTTTCTGCTTATCTCTACTCTGCTATTTGTAATCACCCCTTATCTCAATTTGATAAAAGTCCTGCATGACAAATCTATTGCTAAGATCATATAAAATGGGCAGCAGCTGAAAGCTTTCCTGGTAAATTCAGAAACAAGACAAGGATGTCTACTCATTTCACTCCGGTTCAACATAGTACTCCAAACATGAGCCAGAGCAATTAGGAAAGAAAAGGAAATAAAAAGGATGTATATGTTGGAGAGAAAGAAGTCAAATTTCTGTTATTTTCAGATGACATGATCTTTTACATTTAGGACCCAAAAATTCTCCCAAAAGACTCCTAGAACTATATTCAAAAATGTAGAAGGATAAAAAATTGGCACATATAATTCAGTAGCATTACTGGACGGTCATAATGAACCCTAAGAAAGTAATTAGAAAATAAGATTCTAAATAGCATCAAGAAAATTTATATACTTAGGACTTGATCTAACAAAGGAAGTGAAATCCCTGTATAACAAAATCTATAGTACTCTGAAAAAGGACATTGAAGACATCAAAAACTGGAAAGCTATCCCCTGTTCCTGAACAGGCAGAGTGAATATTTTCAAAATGGCCATACTTCCTGTTTAATGAGATCTCTATAAAAATACCAACGGCATTCCTCACAGAGCTAGAGAAAACAATCCTAAATCCATATGGAAGCAGAAGAGACTCAATAGCAAAACAAATACTTGGGCAACAAAAACAAAGCAGGAAACATCACAATCCTGAGTTTCAAGTTATATCATAAAGCTACAATGATTTTAAAAAAAACCCACTATAGTGCTAACAGAAAGACAGTCATGTGAAAAGAATAGAACATACATGATGTGGAACAGAATAGAGAATGTAGAAACAACCTCTGACACTGTCAGCCACCTGATCTTTAACAAAGGGGCCCAAAACATTTGCTGGAAGAAAGACTGTTTCGCAAACAGTGTTAGGAAAGTCAGGTGTGCACAGGCAGAAGATTGAATCTAGACTATATCTACCTGTAGACAGTCCACACTGACTCCATTTTGTCCCAGACACATCCAGTCAACAATGTTATGGGAAAAGTGTAGGTGTTAAAACATCTCCCCCAAACCAAGGTAAAAACATGAGGTCCTGTAAGGTCAAGAAGTGAACAAGTTGTGGCCCTGAAGCAAGGCCAGCAGATTGCTGTAGCTGCTGGTTTCAAACAGGAGCCTAAAGAGAATTCTTTCGGTTGGTCTGTGGCCATTTCAGAACTTTGGAAATAGAATGGTCAATTCATCAGAAAGAAATAGCAGGTGAGTATGGCAGATTTTAGGGGGCCTGCAGGGGAGAGACCCTGGCACCTCGGGACCTGCACCATGCGGTTGACTCGGGGTGCCAGGAGAACAAGGAGCTCCTTCCCTCTCTGGGGGCAGCTGAGAGTGTGGCAGACTTTTGGTAGCCCAAAGGAGAGAGACCCTGGTGTGTCGGGTCCTGCACAGTGCAGTTGACTCGGGGTGCCAGGAGAACAAGGAACTCTTCCCCTCTCTGGGGGGCGGCTGTGATCCTTCCAGTGTATGGGCTGAGAATCAGACATTTCATGTCGTCCTGTCCCCAGTCCCGTGTCCCCCCTCCCCCTCCCCCTTGCTTAGCAAGTGGGAGCCAGTGAAGTACACATCTTGTGAAAAGATTGGCTATGTTATTTAGTATGAGCTCCCCATATGCAAAGATAAGGACAACCATTTGGAAGAAAACAAGAGACAATATGATAGACAGTGAAGATCTCTGGTTGTCTAGCTTTGAAAATTATGCTTTCTTATGTCCCATTCTGTTCTGTTTTGTTGTGCTTAATTTTACTCCCTTTTAAAATAAAAAAAGAGAAATGAACAAGTTATATAATTTGAGCATGTGCAATTTGAATTTCTTTGTTCTTTATCTCAATAAAAGCTACTTGTTTAGGCTGGCTGGGTGGCAGCCATTTTCCTGACATCTGAAGAGGAACCCAGTGCTGAAAAGCTTCTTGTGGCAGTATTTACCAAATTGACAATGCACACTTTAGTGCTTGTTTGTATTCTATTGCTATGTGTTGTGCAACCCACCATAGAGAGTTTAGAGTCCCACAACCTCCAGGAAAGATTGGAATACAATATTTGGGTTCAATTGGAAAAAATAGCTAATGTCTCTCATTTCTGTCTTGCTCAAAGGACAGAAATCAAATACATTCTTGGGTCCTGTCTGATTCCAGTATGCAAGGACACTGCCTCTCTAAGTACTTACACAATTTTCTCCACTCTTCCAAAAAAAATTGTAACATATGCTGACTATCTGAATTGGGGCACTCCCACCCTTAAAAATCTGATAATGCTGTTAAAATGTTCACTCCATATGTAGCAACTTCAAATGCTTCGTGCATTTGTATTGAAAATTGTACTACTAAATGTCTTTGCCTTCCTAATAGTACTTGGAATTGTTCAGTTATGAGCCGGTATTGATGGACATGGACACGTTCCTCTCCCTGCTGGGTGGGTTTCCTCATGTGAAGAGCACACCTTCAGTCATAGCCCTGCAAACTTATCTCGTAACACAAAATGCTGCCTTAGTCGTCTTACTCTATTGTTGCCTTCTCCTGAATTTACACTGTCTCGCACCAAATGGTCTACAACTAGTCTTACTGACCTGTGTGGGGACTTTTCTATTAGCCTGTTAACTGCAACAGAAATTTATGCTTTAGGTATTTCTTTGGCTGGTGTGCCTGCCCTGGCAGCCAGGGCCAATTGCAATGTTAATGCACTAGCGTGTCTCATGGCAAAACAAATTAATTATACTTCTACAGGTTTGGTATTACTAAACAAGGAACAAAGTGAGCACTGACAAGTGATTTTAGATACTCATGCTGCAAGTGATTATATGCTTCCATTACATCATCATGGATGCAATGAAATTGCTCAAATGTGTTGTTTTAATTTGTCTGATAAAAGTAAATCCATCAATGGGAAACTTCATGATTTACAAGAACTTACCAAACAGATACATGTGTCCCAAGGGCTTAATACTGGATTATGGAATTTCCTTACAGGATGGTTACTGGATATCAACTGGCTAAAACAAATGTTTCTTTGTGGTGTTACTGTTCTTATCTATTTAATTGGTATGGGATGCCTTGTTCAATGCATCCCATCCCTATGTTCATACCTAAAATGCCAGCTTCTAACATGGTAAGAAAGCCTAAACTAAATGAAGAAGGGGGAGATGTAGAGGCCACACTGATTCCATTTTGTCCCGGACACATCCGGTCAACAATGTTATGGGAAAAGTGTAGGCCTTAAAATATCGCCCCCACCCCAAGGTAAAAACATGAGGTCCTGTAAGGTCAAGAAGTGAACAAGTTATATAATTTGAGCATGAGCAATTTGAGTTTCTTTGTTCTTTATCTCAATAAAAGCTACTTGTTTAGGCTGGCTGGGTGGCAGCCATTTTGCTGACCCTTAGTGTGTGTGACCCTTTATTTTCCCTTGGCTTGCAGAACCCCAACATCTCTCATCATGTACTAAATGAAAATCAAAATGGGTCAAAGATCTAAATGTTAAAGTAGAAACACTTAATCTATTGGAAGGGAAACAGATAAAACTCTTGAAAAAATTAGGTAAGAACTTTCTCAAATGAACCCCAACTACGCCAGAGATAACATCAAAAATGGACAAATGGGATGATGTTATAAAGCTTCTGCACAACACAGTAAATAACAAATAACCTCCACAAGGGGAAAATTGTTGTCAACTATTCTTCAGACAGATGACTAGTATTTAGAATATATGAAGAACTCAAAAATTAGACCCTTCCCCAACAAAAGACCCACTTGAAAAATGAATAGACAGTTCTCAGAATAAATAGTATAAATGGTCAATAAATACCTGAAAAAATGTTCAAAAATCTCTGGCCATTAGAGAAATGCAATTAAAACAACACTGAGAAAGCTGCAGGGGAAAAGAAACATTTCTACATTGCTGGGGGGAATGTAAACCACTATGGAAATCATCAGAGATTCCTGAAAAAACTAAAAGTAGATATTCTACTTGAGGCAGTGATTTCTCTACTGCATATCTTCCTGAAAAATGTAAAGATATTGAGGTACAGTGATACAACCATACCCATGGTTTTAGCAGCACAGTTCATAATGGGTAAATCTTGGAAGCAGCTTATGTGTTCATTATTGGATGAATGGATTAAGAAAATGTGGTATTTATACACAATGGAGACTACTATAAAAGGAAGAGAAATTTGAGTCATTTGTAGGAAATAGGATACACCTTGAGACCATAATGACAAGTGAAATAAATCAGACATGCAAGTTTAAGTTTCAAATGATTTCTCTTATATGAGAAACTCAGTATATCAATAAAGAGAAAAATAAAAGACAGACAATAGGAAACCAGAAGATAACTCTTTTTCAAATGGGAAAGGAATCCGCAGATGCAGGGAGTAACAAAAAAGAGAGGGCATGGGGCATGAGGAGAATTAGATTTGTCATGAACATCTATCAACCATGGACAGTTGTATTCATTGTGCACTGCAAACGTCCTGCAAACTAATAATAAAAAAGAAGGACATCGAGCACACTGAGTATTTCCCAGGAGTCTTTGTGAAGCCGGTGTCAGCGCTAATCAACATGGATGCTCACCTTCCACTTTAGTAGAGGTTGTTGGCTTTTACTTGAGTGCTCAAATCGTAAAATACTCAGATGTTTTAAAAGTATTGCAGCAAGTTTTAGGAGAATTGAAATTTCAGTTATAGTTGTAGTCAAAGCTATTTCTATTATTGGATTTAAAAATACCAATTTGATTATGGTGTAAGTAGCAGTGAGAGGTATTCTTCTGTGAAACAGATAAATCTTTGTTATTTATAAGCTCCCACTGCATGCTGCCTGTGTGTGACATTTGTCATACCATTTGCACACTTATCTGAGGCTGGTGTCATCAGTACCAAGTATAAGTTATGGGAAGTGGTTTTCCTGCATGAAAGCAAACTACTATGAACTTAAGTTAACCTTAATCATTTCTGAGTCCTCATCCTGCTGACAGCCTACACCTTATTTTGATAAACACATGGTGATCATATGAATTCCTGTTTTACAAATTACAAGACTCAGAATCAGCCATTAAAAATCTTAATGCTGGGGAATATCTCTATTAACTAAGCAATCAACCAACAGAAAACTCAGAATTCTTATAGGCAGTGGAACCTCTGTAGTGTCTAAAGAGGAGTGATTTGGTGAAGGCAGGATGTCTTAAAACTGTCTTGGGAAAATACATTAGACTGTTTGTTATTGAGTTCATGTAGGGAGGCTTTGTAGATGATGACAGAGACAATGAGGTTAGCTAACTTTTTATATTTTGATGAGTTCTCTATGAGCATCTTTTCTGTTTCTGTTCTTTTAGTACATTAAAAACGAGTTTGAGCCTGTTAACTTTATCAGTGATGAATCGGTATTATTCAAGTAAATGATTTCCACCAAAAAATAAATCAATAAATAAATCACTGGGGCAAGTTAAAAATGCAGATTCTCATTTTCTTCCACTAGAGAGTCTGAATCAGTTAGGTATGAAGATGTAAGGCTTATTATTTTGTAGCTTAGGTTTAAACAGAAATATAAGTGCTTCAAGATAGTTTTGCATTCTGTCAGATACCAATCAAAATCCTTCTAAATATGCTGAGATTGTGTTGCTTAGTATGATGAGTACCTTTCAGGATGTGCTCAAGTGTTCTGTCCCAACTGTATGAGGTTGGAATTAACTAAAGAGGTTTTCTAGCACACTACACCTCTTACAAAAAGATGGGACCACTCTAGAGGCAGCACCACAGCATGCAAGGAATTCCTGTAAATTGTCCTTGGCCCTGGACAACTTTATTTTTTAGTTTTAAAGTTTGTCTTACAATGAAATTCTTCCTACCAGGCAGGATGCACATGCCAGCTGCCAGTCGATGGACCTATCATTTATTCATCTTTACTGCCTGAACTAGAAGTGCCATGGGGTTAGCAATGTAGTCCCTTGGCAAGGAGCTGACTAGGTCCCAAGGGAAGCTGCTATTACTAATTTAGCTCGGTGTCTTGCATTATAGTTAAAGATCACCGCCACTCAGTAAAGTGCTCAGGTATTACCGAACACTGGGAAAGGAGGGGAGCCGCTCACAGGGACTCAGCAGCAACCTGGAGTCTTCGGTCATATTGTGTTACGAGGAAACTGCTTGCGCGCTGAGAGTAGGGTGCAGCATAATTACATGCAATTAACTAAGGACTTCTTGGGCAGCAGCCCAGGGTGAGGCCATAGGACTGGGCTGCAGATAAAGGAGAGGAAAGGAGAGGACAGAGAGGGAGGGAAAGACCTTATTTTACCTGTGTTGGGTTCAAGGTCAAGGCTTATTGAACTTGATCATATATAATAAGAAATGAAAAGGATTTCAAATAATATGAAATTTATATTCCTTTCACTCCAGTTAACTATATGAAGCAATGATTTTCAATTATTTTCTTTAAATAATAATATCACTCTCATGAATTTTTTTCCCTTTTCTTGTGTCTTTTCAAGTCAGAGAGAATGTTAAGTGCTTAACAGAAGTAGTTGCTAAACTTGGAAATACCCCCTAAATATGAACGTATGGAATAACTTCCTTTTAGAACCTTTTCTTTGTTTTTTCTATGTGAGAATAATACAGTGATCAACATTTATATTCATTACATAAGCTGATTCCAGATAAAATATAAGAATTCATCTGGAAATTTGTAATTTGTTTTCTGCTGTATTTGTCTTAGCTTAGTC
>PVJX010032826.1:0-20132 GCA_004027295.1 Dolichotis patagonum
AAAAAAATAGATTAAATATATTTGTACTGACAAAAACAAAATTCGTATATATTTATGGTTTTTTTTTATGGTTTCACATTGTGTAATATTTAAATCAAGCTACACACTTGTATTTCCCCAAATATTTATCATTTTTTTATGGTGGAAATGTTCAAAATGCTTTTTTCTGATTTTTAAAATATATAACTCATAATTGTTATTTCTTGTCACCTCTGTTGTGCAATAGAGTGACAGAATTTCTTATTCTTGTCCAAATATAAACTTGTCACCCATTGGTCAGCCTGTCCCAATCATTCCCTTCTTTTGACCTCTCCCACCTCTTGTAACTACCATTTGCTCTGAACTTTTATGAGATTGGTTTTTTGTTTTTTGTTTTTCAATTTCAAGAGGAAAATGAAGTAGTACTTGCCTTTTGTGGCTGGGATAGCTTATTTCACTTATCATAATGCTATCCATCACCCTCCATATGTCGAGTAATAGGATTTCATTAATTTTTTTATGGTTGAATAATATGTTATTCTGTATGTGAAATATATATTCTTTGTCAATTCATCAATTGATGTACAGTTAAGCTGTTTCCATTCCTTAGCTATTGTAAATAATGTTGCAATAAAAACAAGAATGCAGGTGACTCTTCCACAGAAGATTCATCTGCATTGCATCTGCATTGCTTATATATTGGAAGTTGGATTGTGGGTCTGTATTTTTAATTTTTTAAAGAAACTCCATACTGTTATCCTTAATGTTTTGGTAATTGACATAGTCAACAACAGTATGCAAGTGTTTCCTTTTCTCCACATCTTCTCCAGCACTTGTTATGATTTATCTTTTTGATAATAACCATTCTTACTGGAGTGATGTAATACCTCATCGTGGTTTTTATTTTCAGTTCCCTGATTGTTAGTGATGTGAGCAAACGTTCATATTCCTATTGGATATATATATATATATATATCCAATAGGAATATGAATATATATATATATATATATATATATATATATATATATATATATATAGCTAATGAGTTCCTGATGTTCTCTATGTATCCTTTTTATCAACCCTCTTGTCAGAGGTGCAGTTTTCAAACATTTCCCCCCTTTTCTCTATGCTGTCTTTTCACCTCATTGTTTGTTTCTTTCCATAAGAATCTGTTAGTGTGATGTAATCCCATTTGTCTAAGTTGGTGTTTCCTTTCCATTTCAGACCACATTTAAAAACATTTTTCAAATATCAGGGTCCTGAAGTAATTTCTATTTTCTTCTAGTTTATTTTCAGGTCTGACATACAAGTCTTTAGCCCACTTGAAATGCTTTTCACTAATGGGTAAGAAAGAAACCTAATTCCATTCTTCTGCAATTACAAACTATGCTCTATAGTCATGGATGTGTGCATATATTGATGTGGTATGATGTTTTTAACTCTTTCCGGAGGATAACAAGAAGGGAAATAGCTGGATCAAATGGAATCTCTTCTTTTAATTTTTTGAGGAATTTCTGCACTGATGTCCACAGTGGCTGCAGAAGTCTACACTTCCACCTCCAGTGAAGAAGGGCTCCTTTCCCCCCACAGCCCCACCGGCTTTTGTTATTGGTTGCTTTCTTGATAATAACCATTCTTTCTAGAGTGAGACAGAATCTCATCATTGTTTTAATGTGCATCTTTCAAATGACCAGTGATATTGAACATCTTCATATATTTATTTGCTATTTGTACTCCTTCATCTGAGAAGTGTCTTTGCATCTCAGATGCCCCTATATGGCTGGGTCTTTAAATTTGGGGATATGGCTTTTTTTTAGTTCTTTATATATTTTAGACATGTCCTTTGTCAGAGGAAAAGCTGGCCAAAAAATTTTTCCCACATTGTGGGTGCACTCTTCATTTTGTTGGAAGTTTCTTTTTCTGTGCAAAGCTTTTAAATAAGAGATCTTAGTTGTTTGTTCTTAGTAATATTTCCTGTGAAGTCAGGATTTTGCTCATTAAGTCTTTGCCTACACCCATTTTTCAAGAATTCTACCTATTCTCTTTTCCAGCAGATTTAGTGTTTCTGTTTTAATATCTTTGATCCATTTCATTCTTAGTTTAGTACAAGTGGGACATGTGGTTTTCTCAGTACTATTCATTCTTCTGCATGTGGGATATGGAATTTTCTCTGTATTATTCATTGAAGGTGCTATCCTTTTCTTAGTGCATGTTTTTAGCAACTAGGTTGAAAATAAAATGACTGCAAACATTTTATTAGGGTTCACTTCTAGGTTACTTAATTTCCTTCCTCTGGTCTGTGTATCTGATTGTGTGTGTGTGTGTATACGTCTGTCTTTTTAAAAGCCAAATAAAATCTGCCATGATTGCTAAAAGTTTGTAATATCGTTTGAAATCACATGTTTGAAAATTTTGTATTTTAGACATTCGAAATGTTTTATAGAAATTTCATTTAATTGGTAGGTCACCTCAAGTAATGAACAGTATTGATCCCTCAATCCATGAACATGAGATATTTTTACATTTTTTCAATTCTTCAAATTTTTTCATGAATGTTTTATAATTTTTGCACTAGAAATTTTTTATCCTTTAATTAAATGTATTTCCAGTTATTTATTTAACTGTTGGGTAAATGATATTGCTCTTCTGGTTTATAGTTCAGATAATTGGCTATAGTGATATAGCAATGTCATAAATTTTTTAATGTTGATTTTGTATCCTAAAAATTTTCTGAATCTTTTATTAGTACTAATAAGTGCTGTGTAAATGTATCTTTGAGGTTTCCTATATGTAAGATCATGTCATCTGCAAAGAATGAGAACTTGACATACTCTTTTCCAATTTTGATTTAAATTATACTTGTACCATATAAAATGTTAGCTCAGTTTGAATAAATATAATTGAAGCTGTGTATAATTTAGACAATACAAATAAATGTATGTACATCTATGTTCTGATGGCATTTTAATCTTGAGACTTGATAAACATTCAAGACTGTTAATAAATCTAGAAGACTGAAATACTGATATTGATATATTTGTCTAATTCTTCTATGATTTACTTTAACAATTCTAATGTGTTTATGAGATATGTCCAGACTCTCATATGTTGTTTTAATTTACTACTACTGTCCTAATTCATTATTTATCTCAATATGTTACAAATATATAATTTAAAAGAGTACTATGTTTCTTTTGCAATTTTATAAATTGTTGAAAATTCCATCTTAGGGCACAAAGAAAACAGTTTTTTATGTTGTAATGCTGGAAATAGAAAACTTTTATAGGGTTTACAGATTTTCATTATTATTGCAACTGTTTCAAATAGGTTTACCAAATTTACACAATCATTAGCACAGTTTGGATGTTCATTTGTTGTGGTTTTCTACCAATTGTTACTATTAGGAGACTTTTTACCCTTCTGTGGATCAGCGTGGGAGTGGAAAATTCTGCCTACTCTTACTTACATTTAATCTGTATTTTACAATCAGCTTACTAGTTTTTTCTTTATTGTCTTTTAAAAGTCAGTTAGACCCTTCCCCTTGACCACTGGACCTAGGATGGCCATGGGTCATCAGCTGTCCTTCCTTCTCATGACCCCTCTGACCTGGGGTGGCTGCAGACTGTAGACTGCCCCTCCCCCTTGATCCCCAGACCTGAGATGGTAGTAGATTGTTGGCTGCCCCGCCTGTTCAACCCCTGGACCTCAGAAGGCCTCACATCATCAGCTGCCCCTACCCCTCGACACCCAGACTTGGGATAGCTGTGGATCATTGGCTGCTCCTCTCCCTCGATCCCTGGACTGGGAGAGCCACACATTGTCTTCTTCCCCTCTGCCTCAGGCCCTGAATCTGGGGTTACTTCCCCTCCTCCCTCTCAACACCCAGACTTTAGATGGGTTAATCATGCTTAGCTGATGGGAGACTCAGTAACTGCTCATCCACATGGAGGACCTCAGTGGGCTTACAACAGTGTGGTGAGTTTCCTCCCAAATAGAGGACCTAAGTGGGTAAACAGGAGCAGTGGTGAAGTTCCCTCCAACTGTAGGATGTTGGTGAGGCTGGCAAGAGTGTGGGTGCATCATTCTTCCATATAGAGAACATCAGGTGGGTTGAGGAGAGTGCTGATAAGGTCTCACCCAACTAGGAGGAAATCAAAAGGACTTAGAAGACACCCAGTGACACAGTAGGGTACCAGCTGAGGCAAACAGTATAGCCAGGGAGAACTGGTAGATGGGGACAACCTGAAGTCATAGTAATAGCAGGAACTAAGGGCTGTCTTATGTCAATACTCCTAGGCTAGTCAAGATATCTAAGAAATAAAAAATTCTACTGAAAGCTGGCAAAACCATTTGCATGAAGCTGACGGTAGAATTTCAGACCTTGAGGACAGAATCACAGCTAGTGATCATGAAAGGAAAGAGTTTTTAATAACAAGGCAGCATGAAATAACAATTCAACAGCTTCAAGATGTTGTAAATAGAAACAATGTAAGATGAATAGGCATCAATAAAGATGCAGGGGTCAATGCAAATGACATAAGAAAACTATCACAGAAAAAATAGCTAGAAATTTCCCAAACATAGGGAAAGAGTCTGATATGCAGATAAGTGAAGCATATAGATTACCAAACAATCATAACCAAAATAAATCTACACCCAGACATCTAATAATTAAGATCCTAGACATATAGCATAAAAACAGAATACTAAAAGCTGTTAGAGAGAAGACACAACTTGCTCAGCCAGGGAAGCCCATTAGAATCACTGCAGACTTTTCAGCACAAACCCTCAAGTTTAGATGAGCTTGGAGTGAAGTATTGCAAGCCTTGAAAGAAAACAACTTTCAACTCATATTGCTGTAACCTGCAAAACTTTCTTTGAAATTTAATGGAGAAATAGGATACTTCCATGACAAAGAAAAATTGAAGAAATTCATGTCCACCAAACCAAATATAGAAAGAGTACCAAAAGACATACTAGAGAGAGACAGAAATTACTACAATTCCCAGAACAACAACAGAAAGAAACCACCAGGGAAAGAAAACAAGGAAGGAGGTAAATCAGAAAATAAACAGCAGGAAAATAATATGACAAAGTTGAACCAGTGCATACAAGCTATATCCATCAATGTAAATGGCCTCAATTTACCTATTAAAAGAAATAGGTTGACAGAATGGATCAAGAAACAGGATCCAACAATACACTATATACAAGAAACACATCTGACTCAAAAGGAAACTCATAGACTAAAAGTCTAAGGGTGGAAAACAATATTCACAAGCACTATTTTTTTTTAATCGGTACTAGGGATCGAACTCATGACTGCCTGCTTGCAAGGCAGGCGCTTATGCCGCTGAGCTAAATCCCCATCCCCAGAAAACAATATTCCATGTTACAGGAATCCAAAAAAAAAAAAAAAAAAAAAGCATGGACAGTTATCCTTTTTTCAAACAATGTGACCTTCAAACCAAAAAAGATCAATAGAGATAAAGAAGGTCACTACATACTTGTCAGGGGAATAATTCAAGAGGAAGCGCTAACATACATACAAATACCAAATACAGGAGCATACAATCATATAAGACAAATACTAATAGACATGAAAAACCAAATAAGCAACAACATAATTGTTATAGGGGATTTTAATATCCCATTGTCACAAAGACATAGATGAAGTAGGAAAAATTCAGCAAAGAAATAACAGAACTCAATCAAATCTGTTAACAAATGGACTTAGTAGATGTTTACAGAATATTCCAGTCAAAAATATCAGAATACACATTCTTCTCAGCTACACATTGGACATTTTCCAAAATAGACCATATATTAGCCCATACAATGTTAATAAGTAAATGTAAAATAATTGAAACTATCCCATGCATATTATCTGACTATAGTTCACTGAAATTGGAAATTAATGGCAAAACAAATTGCAAAACCAGCAGAAATACTAGGAAACTAAGTAATAACCTCTTGAACAATCAATAGCTTACAGGTGAAATTAAAGAAGAAATTAAGCAATACCTACAATTCAATAAAAATGCAGATACAACATACTGAAACATGGGATCCAATGAAAGTGGTCCTAAGAGGGAAATATATAGCAATAAATAGTCACATCAAGAAAACAGAAGGAGCACAAATAAACAACGTAATGCTACATCTCAAGCTTCTAGAAAAAGGGGAGAAAGTAAAACCCAAAGCTCAGAGAAGAGAGGAAATTATTAAGATAAGAGCAGAAATTAATGCAATTGAGACTAAGAAAACAATACAAAGAATTATTGAATCAAAGATCTGTTTTTATGAGAGAATAAACAAAATTAATAAATCTCTAGCCAACCTTATGGAAAAAAAGAAAGAAAACGCTCCAGTTCACGCAATAAGGACTCAGAAGAGAGAAATTACTACAGATATCATGGAAATTCAAAGGATCAAGAATACCTGCTTTGAAAATCTTTAATCACATAGGGTGGAAAACACAGAGAAAATGAGCAACAAGATATAACAATTTTGAAAAACTCAATATCAGCTACCAAAACTGAAAACATGATTAAAAATTTACCAACAAAGAAAATCCCAAGTCCTGACGTATTCACAGTTGAATTCTATAAGAAATTGATAGAAAGTTTAATGCCAATAATCCTCAAAATCTTCAATGAACTTGAAAGAGAAGCAATCCTCCTTAACTCATTCTTGGAGGCAAGTCTTATTCTGATACCAAAACCAGAGAAACACCCAACCAAAAAGGAGAATTATAGGCCAACTTCACTAATGAACATTGATGCAAATATTCTCAATAGAATACTGGAAGATAAAATGCAGCAAATCATCAAGAAAATTATACATCATGATGAAGTGGGATTTATCCCAGAAATTCAGAAATGGTTTAACATACACAAATGAGTAAATGTAATATAACACATCAAAAGAGGCAAAGACAAAAATCACATTATCATCTCAATAGATGCAGAAAAAGCTTTTGATAAATTCCAACACTGTTTCATAATAAAAACCCTACAGAAACTTGGAATAGATGGTATCTACCTCAATCTTATAAAGGCCATCTATGATGAACCAACAGCCAACACTCTATTAAATGGACAAAAACTGAAAACTTTCATCCTAAAATCAGGAACAAGATAAGGATGTCCACTGTCACCACTCCTATTCAATATATTTCTAGAAACATTATCCAGAGCAATCACACAAGAGAGAGAAATAAAAGGAATAAAGATAGGAATGGGAGAAGTTAAATTATCACTATTTGCAAATGACATGATACTCTACATAGAAGACCCTAAAATATCCATCAAAAGACTACTAGAGTTAATAAATAAATTAAGCAGTGTAGCTGGATACAAAGCCAACACTCAAAAGTCAATAGCATTCCTGTACACAAACAAAAACCTCACTGATAGAGAAATTATGGAAGTAACACCTTTCACAATAGCATCTAAAAAATGAAATACTTAGGAATCAACCTAACTAAGAATGTAAAAGATCTATATGCTACAAATTATACCACTCTAAAAAAGGATTTAGCTCAGTGGTATAAGTGCTTGCCTGGCAAGCATGAGGTCATGGGTTCAATCCCTGGTGCAAACAAAACAAAACAAAACAAAACAAAACAAAACAACAAAAAAAACCCAAGGAGATTGAAGAGGATATAAAAAAGTGGAAAGATATCTCTTGCTCTTGGTTAGGAAGAACCAACATTGTGAAAATAGCCATAATCCCAAAACTGTTGTACAGATTTGATGCAATCCCAATCAAAATACCATTAACATACCTTACAGATCTAGAGAGAACATTCCTAAAAATCATTTGGAAACAGAAGAAACCTAGAATAGCAAAGGCAAATCTGAGCAACAAAAATAAGGCAGCAGGCATCTCAATCCTTGACTTGAAATTATAATACAAAGATACAGTGATAAAATCAACATGGTACTGGCAAAGAAATAGACCTGGCGATTAATGCAACAGATTAGAAGATGCAAACATAATTACAAAGACACTAAGCCACCTTATATTTGACAAAAGGATTAAACATTCTGACTGGAAGAAAGATAACCTCTTTAATAAATGGTGCTGGAAAAATTGACTTTCCACATGCTGAAGTCTGAAACTAGACCCATGTCTATCACCATGCACTAAATTAAAGTCAAAATGGTCCAAAGATCTAAATATTAAAACAGAAACACTAAATCTGCTGGAAGACAAGGTAGGTAGAAATCTTGCAGATACAGGTAAGCAAAGAGTTTATGAACCAAACACAAACTGCATGGGAAGTACTTCAAAGGATAAGCAACTGATATTTCATCTTATTAAAGTTTTTGCACTTCAAAAGAAATCACCAACAAAATGAAACTAATACTCACAGAATGGGAAAGAATTTTAGCCACTAGTCCCTCAGACAAAGGACTTATATACAGAACATACAAAGAATTGAAAACCATCAAGCTCACCAAATTCAAAGATCCATTCCAAAAATGGGCATCTGAGATGAATATGCATTTCACAGATGAAGATACACAAATGGTAAATAAATGCATGAAGAAATGTTTACTTTCACTGGTTATTCAAGAAATGCAAATTACAACAGCATTGAGATTCTATCTCACTCCAGAAAGAATGGTTGCCATCAAGAAATCAACTGGTAACAAATATTGGTGGGGCTGTGGGGAAAATGGAACACTTCTCCACTGTTGGTGGGAGTGTAGACTGGTATGGCCACTGTGGAAATCAGTATGGAGATTCCTCAAAAAACTAGAATTGAAAGTTCCACTCAATCCAGCTATTCCCCTCCTGGGTTTCAGTAATTAAAATACTTAAAGTGTGAATATTTTTCTTCATCATTTGTATAAAATATTTTCATAGATAAATATCTCAATTAAAGGAAGTTAATTTTTATCATAATATTTTTTATTTTTCAAGAAAAAGACAAGCAGGGTTGTACTTGACATTGTATTATGTTAGTTTATTGCAAATAATGTATTATTTTCCATGTTTCCCTTAAGCTATCTATGGTCCATAAGCATATCCTTAGCAAGTTGTACTTATGCTTCATATACTATTTAATAGCTATCTCGTCTGTGGATTTATTTATGGCACTGCTTCAGGCAAAGTTCATGCTCTGTACTTCCAAAGCTGCTTGAGTTATCAAGTTAAATCACAGGAATCACAGATCTTGCTACCTCCTAACGATTCAAAGGAGATAGGTAACATTAGTCATAATTGAAGTACTATTTTCCTTTATGAATATAAACTTGTTCAGCTGCCTACATATACCTTCTTTAGAATTCATCAACCATATTTTGCTTTTGCATAGCAGAGATTTAAGAATCTTGCATGTTTTAGAAACATTATGGTATGGTTTTGATGTTTTCATTGTCAATTACAAACACAAAAAGTTACTTACCTGACTAAGCTCTGTCTTCATCCTTCAATACTGCTTATATTAGAACTCCATATAAACAGATTTGTTATGGTTTAGACCCCTTTCCAGTCTCAGGTATTGGATTCATTCATTAATAAGTTCAATGCCTGAAAGTGCTTTTAGGAACTATGGAATATGTGAAAAAGGTGGATAGCTGGAGACTCGACCTTGGAGGATATACTGTATTGTTCTCCTTGGCATCATCCTTCCTTCTCTGTTTCTTGACAGTCATGGGGTAAAAGGATTTTCTTCACCATGTTATTTCGACATTCCCTTGCTGCCTTGTACCTAGCTAAAGTTTGGTGGAGGCTTAGGAAACCATGAACTGGAATAAAACTTTCCTCCTTTAATTTACAAATGTTCTTTCCCAGTGAAAGAAATCTGACTAATATAGAAAATTTGTGTCAGGAGTGGAGTGGTACTGGACCATGTGATGTGAAATTCACTAAAACTTATTTGTAGGGGGGTTTAGAGAAGTTTGAAGTTTCTCTAGGCTGGAGAAACCCTAGATTTATGTAAGCAGAGCACAGTCAGCGCTAAGAAGGCCAGAATACTAATAGGAATGTTGAACAGTAAAGGCCAGGCTTATGAAGTTTCAGATGGGAATGAGGACTATATTGGAAACTGGGGTAGGGATCATACTTGTCACATTCTGACAAAGAATTTAGCTATATTTTTCCCATGCCATAAGATTTTTTGTGAGATTGAATTTAAAGATAGAGGACAAATTAATATGGCAGAAGAAATTTTCAAGAAGCCAAGCATTCTCACTGTGGCATGGATACTATTGAATGCTTTCAGGAAGATCTAGATTGAAAAGTAGGAGCAAAAAGCATGTGTAAAAATTTTTCAGTGCCAGAAAAGTTGGAGCCATGAAGAGCATGGCTGTTGAAAAAATTAGCAATAAAATGAAGACAAGTATTTTGCAAGAGGACAAGGGGAAAGATGGATTGAAAGCATCTCAGGAATCAGTAAGACCTCAACATCACAGGCTCAAGAGTGTAAACTGTAAATATTTCATTTGAGAACAGTCTCTGGGATATCTATTCATTTTGGGTTGCCTACGTCTCTTAGTTACTTTTCTCTTGTTGTTGAAACAAAATACCTGACATCCAAAATTAGGGAAGGGAAGGCTTATTTCTTACAGTTCTTGGAGGTTTCATTCCGTACTCAGCTGGCTGCAAGGCAGGGGGGCATGGCTGGGGACACATTCATGGCTGTTCCAAACAGCAAGGTGGTAACCAGGCCAGAAAAAGAAGCCACGCCTTCTTTCTGCCCTTACACTGTATCCAGGCACCAACCCTGGGCAACTGTAGCACTCACACCACCAATGCCAGCACCAGACAACAAACCAATCACAAAAGCCAGACTCAGCTCCGTCCGTGATTACATGAGGCTTAGGTGGTGGACATCAGAGTACACTGCAGCACTAGGGGAATATGTCCCTGAGTTCAGCCATCCATTCAGGTGGAGGCCATTGCACCCATGGTCCAAGGGGAACAGGCACTCCTCAACCTGGCACCCAACTTTGGCTTTGTCTACATGGTGCTGGTTTTTTAGGTATGCAGAGTGCAATAGTTATGCAATCACTGAGGCTTCCAACTAAATTTCAGAAAAAGGCCTGAGAGGCCAGGTAATAATACGTTGCAAAGATCAGTCCCTACCAGGAGTTCACAAGAGGGCAGTGCATGAAGATGTGAGAGCAAATTGAAAGTGTAATGAAGGCTTCAGGAAGTTGGAGATGGAAGAAATGTAAAATTTTCTGTGGACAAAGCTACCAGTCATGAGTGGAGCCAGCCCAAGAAAGAGGCCATGTCTACATAATTTTCCCATTGGTGAGAGAAAATACACAACCTACAAAGTTAAAAGAGAAAGGTTTATTTCAGCTCACAGTTTGCAGAGGTTTCAGTCCATAGTCAGCTGATTCCAAGGCACGATGGCATGGTAGGGAGACAACACAGAGGAGAAATAGTCCATGCCAAGCAGGCAGGAGACAGTAAAGTATCAGCAGCAGGAGCAGCAACAGCAGTGTTTTCCTTCCCTCTCCCATTTCATATTCCATGAAGGCTGTAAATTCTTAATCCCAGTATCACATCTTTGATCTGCGTTCACATACCCAAATCCAACCATCCTCAGATCTCTCCACCTATGACTACCTGAGGCTTTGGGAGGATGTAAAGATACAGGCCATAACAGGCCATATGGATGGCAGCAAACAGGGCCACAGGGTCAAGACCACCCCTCTCCACACCCTTAGGAGTGCATATCTCGCTATAGCTGTCCTAGTTGCTACATCTGCAGCTATAGGATTTAGTATTTGCCCTGCCAGCGTTTGGTCTTTCTCTGGTCTTAATTTTCTCTGTCCATCTATTTTTTCATTTTAGTATGGGAATGTTTACCTTGGTTCACTGTATGCTGAACATTTGATCTTTCCTTTTAATTTTTTTTTTTTTTTGGTTTTGATTTTTGAGTCAGGGTGTTACTATATAATTCAGGTTGGCCTTGAGCTCAGTATGTATCCCAGGCTGATCTCAAAGTTACAGCAATCCTCCTGCTTCAGCCTCCCAAGTTCTGGGATTACAGGAGTGTGCCACCATGCCTGGCCGTTTTTAATTTTTATTGGAGATAAGAACTAACAGTTTAAGGACACCTTTGGACTTTTCAGCAGTGATAGCCCTGCTAAGACTTTATGCATAGAGATGGACTAAATTAATTTTGCATAATGAGATGCAGCTAACACTTTTGGGGTCCAAGGGTAGAATGTTACAATCTAGATATAAGATGTCCTTTTAACATTGCATGTGTTTGGAAGGTGTTTGGTGTTTCTATATGCATTAGTGGATGCATTCAGTCGTTAGTTAAGTATCTGAATGTGCTCTTAAGAAGGTGTGACCTGGTTGGAGGAGGCCAGTTACTTGGGTATGACAAGGAAGAATGTATTGTCATCCCCGGCTGGCTTCTCCTTTCCCACTGTGCCTCCTGGTCACCATGGAGTAAATAGGATTTCTTTGCTATGGTGTTCTTATGCCTTGCATAACCTCATCACCTCATTACCTTGTACCTAAACTTGCCTCGACTCTCTGAAACTGTGGCCAAAATAAACATTTCTTCCTCTAACTTGTGGGTGCTGGATATTTTAGAAAAGTACTAGTTCAATATTCTTGGTTTGCATAAAAAAGGAAAGTCAGATATACTTGATATATTTTCCAAAGCCGTTTCATATCCAAAATCTTTCTGTTTTTATTCATTAGTGTTTTTATAAGAACTTTTTCTAAAGAGAGTCTATGGGACATTTAAATACCTTGGCATCCTTTGAGAGTATAAGTTAGATTAACCTGCTATTTTACCTTTGTAGCATAGATTAGTGGTTGACAACATTGGTTGTGGTGTCATATAATGTTTTACACTACATAGATTATGGTTTTTATTTCTTTTCTGTGCCTAAGGATTCATAATACTAGGAAGTGCTGAATTATTAAAGTAGTACATACCAGGTACCCCTGAGTTTTCAAAAAACTTAAAGAAGTATTCATTCCTCCAAAGACTCAATGTCTGTGTCTATAAATAAATGTTTGTGTACTTTAGAATTGTGGAGTTTAAATGTGATAAAGTAAGCAAGTATCCAATTTATAATTGCATATTAATATGGCACTGATACCAGGGAATTGTACTTAGATGCTCAGATGTTTTTGTATCTTCTCAATTTATTAGTGATTTTTACAACCAGGAAAGACATAGTACAATATTATTCTTCTTTCTAACTACTGGCATAATACATATAATAAAATAATCTCTTTTATTGTCCAAGTGAATGTAGGATACTCTTTGTGTCTGTGAAAATTGAAAATTTTCAACTCGAATTAAGTGCAGTGGATAATACCTATAATCTCAGCTCCTTAAACAGGTAAGAGATCCTAACTTGAAGGCCAATACTTAGTGACATACTTCTTCAGAACTGGAGAAGAAGCATAAAGGGGCTGGAGATATAACTTACTGCTCCCTGAATTCAACCCCAGCGTGCTCTCTCTCACACATATACACGTTCCAGCTCAGTGTTCCTTTATTGTTGTTGTCAAACTGATACATTTTTGTGCAGCATATATAAAATACACTGTTATATCACACAGTTTCAAAATACTACATGGCAATGACAATGCTCCTGTAGTACATATATATCTAATGTTTTTATAAATATGGGGTGCTTACATTGAAAATATAGATATGAATTTATAAATTATGTGAGTGAACATTCATCATTACCATATACTTTATTGATAAACTATAGAAATTTTATTAGAAATGATCAAGTGGCTTGGAGATATATGTATTTCAATCTCAATTAAATTTATCTACTAATGGGCAATAATATCACATATTTAATACATTTTATTCATCATTATTATATTTCTCAGGAATGTACAGCCTTGACACTTCAAAGCCTTAGACAAAGAACAAATATTTAGTCATTTTGAATTATTCAGTGTTTGTTGAATACATTCTGTATGTTTCTATCAAAGATTATTTTTGAGTCAAAATTTCTCTCAAATATATGGAAACCTATTTCTCTCTAGGAAAATAAAAGATGAATTTTCTTAGAAGTTCACAGATGGTCCTATTATATGCAAACATAACTTTACTAATATGAATTGCTTATCAAGAAACACAATGAACATTTTTGTTTCATTTTGACTTTTCTCCAATATTTTATACCATGTTCACTAAACAGTGTATATTTGTTATCTGAGTCCTAGTGGAGAAAAAATTCATTCTTACTGCTTGACATTCCAGGCACCACTTTATTGTAGATTTCTCTCTGCTCTGATTGCTCATTTTCAGTATTCTGTTGTTGTGAAATTTTTTTAAATTTCTGTTTTAGTCTACTTCTCTTTCTTACGTTTTTTGCAATCTCATCCATGTCTATGAGTTCAATTACTTCATATATGCCAATGATCCAAAAACATTTTTAGAAATTTTTTAAGCATATGTCTGAGTTTACATACACACACACACACACACACACACACACACACAGAGAGAGAGAGAGAGAGAGAGAGAAAGAAAGACAGAGAGAGACAGAGAGAAAGAGACAGAGAGAGAGAGGGAGGAGAGAGAGAAACTACTGGTGTTGTACACTGAACATTTCTGTTGAATGAGCTCAGTCAGATTCAGTGTACATGAACCCTGTCCACATTTCCTCCCTTAGAAGAGCTCTTCCATCTTAATATCTTATTTTACTGTCTTGTTAGAAAGCAAGAATACTTATGTGGGTGGGCAAAAAAAGCATTTTCTCCCTTTTTGGTACTTCACTCTATAAATTACTAATTCTTATTTATACTATTTGTGATCTATGATAAAAAGTCTTCTAAAGTCAGTGTTTCTTTAAAAAATACTTGGAAGTATTTTCCTTCATCATTTTTTTCTAGTCTTTATTTCATGGACAATCCTTCCCACTGACCACACCAGTAGCTCCAGCCCATGGCTCCGATGATACAGCGTTGCTGGTAACACCACCAGCCGTGGCCTCCATCCAGGCACATTCTTCACATTGCAGGATGAGTTTGCATTTCATTAGAATGTTTCCACTGTTTCTGATTCAGTTCAGTGTTTTTTTTTTTTTTTTTTTTTTCAGGTCAATATTTGTTTTTCACTAACTCTCTTTCTGGAATAGTGTTAGGCCTACCCAGGAGTCTTCACATGGCTTGGATTCTTTTGGCCACCCTTTTTATTTTCATTTTTGGTTTGAGTGGTGTGAAATCTATGACCCAGAAATCTTTAAATTTCAGTGTTTGCTGAGTTGGGGTTTTTTTCTTTTCTTTTTTTTTTTCTGTTTGTCTTGAGAATTCTGATTTCTTCTGTGCTTTGACTTACCTGTTTTCTTCATGTAACAAAATTATAGTTTGGTCAAGTTGAAAGTTACACATTTTACAATGACTACAGCAATGCCTAGTTATCTTTTGATGGTATAATAAGCCAATCCTGTGTTTCTAGATTTTTTTGTTTGCTATTTCATGCTCAAATCATTCACAGCAAGAAAACCATCCATTTGAGCAAAGAATAACCTAGATTGGCAAGTATCAGTTTAAGTGAGCCTTTGAGAATATCTGTGTCTCTCTGACCCTCAGTGTTGGAACTCATGCAATCAGTTAACAGTTACTTATACGCAACTCGTTATTCCTAGACTTCTTTAATCCACAGGAAGCTTTAACACAGAAGTTATGAAACTGTCTTTACCACATTTTGCTCAGAAAACAAAGGGAAACGACTCCTTTTTACTCTGATATGTTTATATGTTCAGCTCTTTGTATTTCTCGATTACTATTATTATTATTATTTTTGGTACAGGGGTGTGGATAGAACTCACCAATGCGCTTGCAAGGCAGGTGCTTATGCAACTGAGCTAAATCCTCAGCACTTCTCAATTATTTTAGCTCTTTCCTTTTTCCTTTTTTGAGACATTCATGTTTACTAATTGATCAAAGCTATTAATAAATTGTACACATTTAACATGGCTGATTCAGACTTCTATTTATTTCTAGTGAAAAGAAAAAGATGCATTTTTCAAACAGTTGTAGCCTACAAAGTAGAGAGTTCTGATTTTTTGCATAAGAATTTTATCTGGTTAGCACAATGATGGTGTGGGTCCATATGAATGAAATTTGGAATATGAATCTGAATGATAAATGGTTGATTGCACCTGGGCTATAAATGCTTTATGAAATTTAAGACATCACAGGGACTTGAAGTGCACAACATTCACTCCCTCTTATTTAAAAAGAAGAAACCTTCACTGAGATATATAAATAAACCCAGGCATTTTATGAGAAGCTAGTTTGTTTTATCTATCCATTTATTGACTTTTATTAGTACGTTTACAGTATGTAATATTTAAATTCACTCTCCATGGTTGGCACATGAACATAACTCTTTCCAATTCCCTTCTTTTTACCCCTCTCATTTTTCTAACATCAGATTCATTTACTTATCTTCAAAGAAACAGAGGTAGGTGTGGTGGTGCATGCACGTAGTCCCAATATTTGGGAGCCAGAGGCAGGGGTCTCTCTCCAAGTTGGAGGCCAGCCTAAGCTACATAGTGAATTTGAGGCTAGTCTGCGCTGCATAGCAAGACTCTTTCTTAAAAAACCAAAAAAGAGGAAAAAACTTATAAATTTAATTGTCATATATCTTATATGTACATTTTGAAAACCAGCCTTATAGACCAAAAAGTATGTAAAACATGTAAGACAATTGTGTGAATTCAAGGAGCACTTTTAGATGCAGAGTTTGAAACTTGTTTATGTGATAATACAAGCTGTAAATCAGATTAAAATGTAAAACTTTAGCTTAACCTACAATCTAAGTGGACAATTAATAGAAGAATTAACACACGTATTGTGATATGAATAAATTCAGTTATTAATTTCTCCAGATTTCCACATCTTCCTGTATCTTTAAAATACTCTTCCACCCCATTAATATATTTTATGGACTATAAATTTCTTGGTTGTTGTGTTCATCTACTGCTAAATAGCAAACCATTCTATGACTTTATCACTCAAAAAAACAATTTATTATTATCTCTGTTGGCTTTGCATTTAGACTGTACTTGGCAGGTATTTCTAATTATTTCAGACTTGGATAAACTATTTACCTATCTACTTATTTATAATATATATAAATTCCTGACCAAATTGAGTTTAATTGTTGTCTTTTAAAATCAGGCATGTACCTTCTTCTTGAGGTCATAAAATATAAAACATTTTAAAAAATAATAGCAAAATGTATTTTTAAAAATCATTATTTTTTTATTGGACAGTCTAATTAAATTTACTAAATTTCCTAAACTGGTATTTTTGTCAAGTTTTTATGAAGATGGTATCCTGTTTTGCTCTTTACACAAATGGTTTGAAGTTATAAAAATATAAAAATTCTATGTGCAACTAATTTAAAAGACATTAATTAGTGCCATCTAAACTAATACACTTTTATGGACTTTTAAGTGTTGCAGAAAATCATGCAAGCTTATTGAGTCTGCATAAAACCCCTACACAAAATGTTTGAGCAAGTTCACATTATCAGTAATAATTTATGTGTGTCTCTCTTGGTGATATGCATCAGAGTAGGGTAAATTGCCAGCTTAAATTAAATATTTTAGGGAATACATAAGAGAAAATATGAATGACTTTGTGTTTGCCAATGTATTTTTAAGTATAATGCTAAAATCATTATCTAGGAAAACTTAAAATGATAAAAATCATAATGTAAACCTTATTAAAATTGAATTTTAGATCTTTGAAGTTTTCAAATGACCTACGAGTTTGTGTAATTTAGTGATAAGATAAATGTGGTAGAAGTTATTTCTTGATATAATCACCTTTTTAAAATTTTTCTTTCCGTGGGACAAAAATAAAACTCCAAATTAAAAAATATTTACAATATTATGAATACAACACTCTTAACATTTGGTATCCTTATAGAAAGAACATCACGTTTTCCCAAAAAATAGTCTCTAAAGATATATTTATTTTGGTTTTTCCTTTGTTTTTTTTAAAATAAATAATTCTCAAAGAAACAAAAACAACCTTTTTTTTCTCAACTGAAGATATTGGTAAAGTAATTTTAAAATATCACAGAAAATTTTATCATCAGACCACCTAAATGATAGAAGACTTTAAAATATCAAAAAATAGACAAAATGAGTTGGAGCTGTAACAATGCATTTACCTAGCAAACACAAGGCATTAGATTCTATCCACAGAATAAGAACAAAACAAATCATAAAAAAATCAAATAAAAGGATCACACATTGCAATGGAATGATTGTCAGTATTTTTTGCCATTTGAGAGTTGTTATTAAAACAATGAAATGCTTCTTACTTTAAAACTAATAAAAAATTTAGAATAGAAAAGAACAAACAAGCAAAAGATACCTAAGAATACCAAATGCTAGTAAGAATATGGGTCAACAGGAATTTTCATTCATTGCTTTTAGGAAAACCAAAATTGTTGCGCCTCTTTGGAAGGTACTCTGGAAATAAAATAAATTGCACACAATTCTGCATATGGAATAAAATTTATTCCATGACTCCCAGTTAACATTTTTGACATTGTCATGCACGTAAAAGTTGTAATCAAAAAATATAATGAATGTGGCTACTCAGTGCCATTCAAGAGAAAGGTGAGGGTGGGGAGAAGTGAGGTATTGAATTAGGGTGTATTATATACACGTACCAACTCTCCATAAGGAAAACAATCATTAAGTGTTGTACTCACATGCCAATCAAAATAACAAAAAGAGCAAGGCTTCAATCTTCAATATGAAGAGCAGTACACGGAACCGTCATAATAGCATGTGCTAAGTTTCAACTTATTCAGTGCAGACAGCAGGGTGTGAGATATGGTTGAGAGAAGGCAGGTTTTAAAGTGTACTATAAGACACTGATTATTAAAAACACATTAACATGAAATTTTGTTAATTTCTTCAAAGTTGTGTCTTGTTACTGCTTCAGATTCCATCTCTTTGCAAAATCTCATCACAGGAAATGAAACTTGGGTCTATGATTATGATTCTGAGACCATTGTTCAGAGGTCTCAGTGGAGATTGTTCAGTTTCTCTTGTGTGAAATAAAGCATGTCTGTCCAGATCTAGCATGGAAATGAGGCTGACTGTAAGTTTTGACCCTGATGGAATTGTGTGAGCTGAGTTTTAATCAAGCACATTGTTATGGTGAACCCTGAACATTAAAAGGACTCATGAGTAGAGTGTTTAAGAGGCAAGGTGGGTAGAAAATGCTACACCCAAGATCAACCAAAGGAAGCAGAAGAAGTGAATTTAATGTGGTAGCCTAAATAGGAGCTTGGATTGTGACAGGATGTTTAGTTAAAATTACAGCTACCTGAATAAATTATGGACTTCAGTTAATAATAAATCATAGATTCATTGATAGTAGCATATACACCATCATAATAAGATGTTAAGGGAAAGTTGGCTGTATGGAACTTGAGAATTGTCTGAATTACATCCTTGGTTTTCCCACACTCTTTTTTCTATTAAAAAAAAAGAAGGAACGCGTATGGCCCTGGAAGGATTGTCTTACTACAGATACACTACTTTGTGAAGGTACAAGTAAGTGCATGATAGTTTGGTTAACCATCTCCAGAGTTTTTCTTTGTTTCAGTATGGAGACTGAGCCAGGACCATGCACACGTGAGGCAAAAACTCTACCATTGTGCTACATTCTCAGTCTTTTTTCCTGCAGTTTTATGGAAACAGAAATTGTCTACTTTGGTTAATTACAATCAGTATAATAATTTTAAAGATATGCAAATGTGTATATAGATTGTGAGTATCTGTGGTTATTAAAGTAGTATTTGCCGTGAATAAAGATGTCATGTATTAGATTGTGAATGTATATACATCATATATGAATATGTAAGTATATGGAGCAAGTGATTGCACATATATGATTATATTTATAAAGAGACATAGTTTATTATAAAAACTTCAAAAGAAGAGAATTTGTCTGTAAAACAATTTAACAATATATAAATGTTGACATAATCGGGTCAGTTTTTATGGCTTAACCCACAATATGGAAAAAGGCCGGTGAATGATATAAAATGTTGTATGAATCATATGCTAAAATAAAATAAGAATTGTTTCATTGTTAAAATGACAAATATGGGCCAGGGATTTAGCTCAGGAGCACAGCGCCTGCC
>PVJX010032827.1:0-20147 GCA_004027295.1 Dolichotis patagonum
GGGAAGTTTGGGGGCTATGGTAGAAAGAACTGGTCCCCCATGACATGGTCATGCTCTGGGATCCATTCATTTATGGAATGTAACCAGTTTTGTTGTCTCCTCCACCCTCAGTGCATGGGTAGCCATTGTTAATTCCCTATTATCTTGTTTTAAAATCCTGTATCAATTTCATTGTTTTGTAGTGTTGGGTTTTATTCTGCTTTTTTTGGTTTGATTTTATTATATCTGATGGTATGGGCAGCTATTTCAAAGATAACAAGATATATTATGGTAGCCATTTTGGATTTACTATTGTATTGTTTTGAAGTCCCTTACTGTATTCATTGTTTTGTTTTTATTGGTGCTATTCTGTTCTGGTGTGTTTGAATTTTACTGTCTGAAGATATCTGCAGCTTTTGAGATAACAGGTGGCATTATGGCAACCACTGTTGATTTTGTGTTGTTTTGAAGTCTTGTGTCACTCACACTGTTTTGTTTTGGTTGGCTTTACTCTGTTTTATTTTTCTTGGTTTTATTCTCTTTAAAATAAAAAAAAAAATTAAAAATGAATAAATTACCCAACAGGAGCTCAAACTTGTGATTGACCTCTGTTGGTCGCTCAGAAGTTTATAATCTTTCAGTTCTTGCTGTAGATGAGGCATTTTCCTAATTGTTTTACGTAATCTGTTTAAGCTCCCAAAGTAGTGGTAGGTATCCTGCAGTCCACTTTACAGTTGTGAAAAATAGAAGTACAGAAAGGTTTAGTTACTGTTCTGCAGACACACAGCTGATTGACAATGATGCTGGGATTCAAACCCAGAGAATCTTTCTTGCACAGGGAGCTGTGAACACAAGTTCATTACTCATCCCTCTGTAGGCCAATGACTGAGTCATTAGGGCGGGGAAAAGATTTATTTAGACAGACAGCAAACCATGGATGATGGAGCCTATCCAGAGCAAAGATCATCCAACATAAAAGCTGAAGGCAAAGGGCTTGGAGAAAGTGGGGTAAGACATAGCAGACAGGCAGATGCCAAGGACCTACACATTGTAGGACAGGAACAACTTTCACATGGCCTGCTGCAGACAAATGGCCTGCTCTCATCTGTCTTGTTTGTTCACTTGTTTGATTGAGTTTTTTGTTTATTTTGAGACAGGATCTCACCATGCAATCCAGGCCTCCAATTCACTATTGCCCAGGTTGATTTTGAACTCCTGTTGATCTTCCTACCTCAGCCTCTCAAGCACTGGAATTACAGGCAAGGGACACCATGCCTGACTCTTACCTGTATTCTATCAGGCATTATCAGTTATGTAACTCTAAAGTAACTTTACTGATTAGGAAATCTTATGAATCAAATTTTCTAAATTCCATTCCCTGGGATAGTTAATTCTGCAGCCAGTAATCAAGCTAGAAAAGGGATATTTTCCCTGGTGGTTAGAATAAAACAGTGCCATAGGAGAAAGAAAGTCCAAACTTCCTAGATGTCCAGTACAAGTTTTCCAGCTCTCTAAAGTTGAAGAATGAAGTGTAGGAACAACAGATGTTAAGACAAGAATATAGTTCTTCAGTGAGAGAGAGAGAGAGAGAGAGAGAGAGAGAGAGAGAAAGAGGTCCAGAGTGGGCTGCCAGGGACCCTGCCTTTTGTATGGATTTTATAGAGCAAATCAACAAAGTGAGGTGGGTCCAAAGTGGGGGAAAATGGAAAATCACAAGGTGGACATGAAGTGGAACAAAACTCTGATCAACCAAGTAACATTATGAGCATAATAGCTCAGGTAAAATTGGTTAAATCAGGATCAAATGGGGGAAGCAAATCACTTAGCAAGAAGATGTGCTTACATAATAGGAGCTTTTCCTGTAGGGGATTGAGTTAGTGGCTCTTGGTTTTTAAAGGTGAAGGGCACCTATTTAGAATATCAGTCCCTGATGTTTATCTTTAGGGAGTCTGTGGTTGCATCCCTCTTGTCTCTGTTTTGAGGAATGACCCACAGGAGAGGTGTCTGCCTCCCCACAGTTGCGAGGCATGTCCTCTTCTGCAATGGCTCCTTTGAGTGCCTAGCCCTATCTGACTGCCTACAATACTTCTATCTAACTTAGCTGCCTACAGCAATAGCGAACATGTTCTTTTTCCTGGAGGATAATGTTGCAAGCAGCTGAGCCAGTTAGAAATATTATAGGCAGTGAGACAGGGCTAGGCCCTCGAAGAAGCCAGCACAGAGGACCAGGTGTCTGATGACCTTGGAGGGGACACACACCTCTTGGTGTGGGCCATATTTTGGGATAGAAGGCAAAACAAATGCAACCACACCCTTAAGGATAGTCCTTAGGGATTAAATCTGGATCACCTTGAGAAGTCAGGTGTCACCATTCCAATCCCTAGGGAGGAGTTACTGCTAAGAATGCTAGCTTTCTACCTGACTTGCTTCCCCATTTGTCCCTGATTTACTCAATTTTACCTGAACTATAAATCTTATTGGCTAAACATAGCTCTGTCCCCCCTTATGCCTGTCTACCTCGCGAGTTCCCAGTTTTCCCCAACTTTAGCCATGCCTCACCTCATAGTTTTACTCTATAAAATATCCCGAGAAAATACAGAATCTTTGTGGCAACCCACTCAGGGCCCCTTCTGTCTCTCTCAGACAGAAGCTTTCTTTCTCTCAATAAATATTCCGACTCTTAACTTCCATTGTTCCTAAAATTCATTCTTCAATATTAGAGAACACAAACTCATACCAGACATATAGTAGGTTGGGAGTTTCATTCTCCTATATCAATAGGTTAAGATATAATTTTCTGGACAATGGTTTTTAACCCATTAGATGATTGCAGTCTAAAGACTACTTACAGCAAAGCCAGTGAGGAATTTGTTATGCTTCTCAATATACATGCATGATGGTCTAACAAACAATGTGTAGCTTCAATGTGTAACATGAAAAATGCAATGATTTTTAAGAAATTCAGCTAATTGGAAGTGAAGCAGGATGATTTATTTATTTAAGTTTTTTTTTAATTTCTGGTCACACACAATCCATACTGAAAACCCAGGAGACTCACATAGTCTGAAGGTGGACACAAAAATTTTCCAGGATGCTTTTTTCAGAATTGCCCTATTTAGGAGTAAAACATGAGGCCAGCAATAGGAGAAAGGGGAAAAAGGCAACATGGCATATGGCAATGAAGAAGTAATGTAATGATACATTCAACAAAATGCACAAATCTTCAAAAGAGAGAAAAAATCCAAACATAAAGAATGTGTACAGTATGATTCTATTTTGTATGCATTATAAGTGCAGGGAGAAATAGTCTGGTAAGAACTTGCACTGGGAGTTACCTGGATGGTTTGAGTGGGGGTTAATGAGGAGAGTACACAAGGATGTCTTCTCTGGAAAATAGAAAATGCAAGCCTGAATCATGGTCAAAGAGTGAGGTTTTTCCCTTATTTTTATACTTCTTATTTTATTTTTTTAGTTTGAGGAGAAGAAAACCAAACGAAATAAAACAGAATAGAGTCAGTCAAAATAACAATGAACATGGCACATGACTTCAAAGCAGGATAAAAGAAAATCGATAATAGCTACCATAATATCTCTTGTTTTCTTCAAAATAACTTCCCATACCATCAGGTATAATAAAATCAAACAAAATAGTACATAATAAAACCAATAAAAACAAAATAATGGAAGTGATACAGGACTTCAAAACAATAGTAAAACAACAGTGGCTAACATAACACCTCTTGTTATCCTCAAAGCAGTTGCCCACACCATCAGACATGATACAAGCAAACAAAACAAAATAGAATAAAATCAATCAAAACAAAACAATAAAAGCAATATAGGGCCTCAAAACAAGATAATAGGAAATCAACAATGGCTACCATAACATATTTTGTTATATTTGAAATAGCTGTCCCATGCCATCAAATATAAAAAAATTAGACAAACTAAAACAGTAAAAACAAACTAAAGAGAACAATGAAAACAATAAGGGATTCAAATCACAATAATAGATTAACAATGGCCACTGCTTTCCCTTTTTAGATACTTCCTCCCCTTTCACTTTCACAATATATATTATGCATTTTGGATCTCATTAACTCCTTTAGTTTTTTTTTGAAGGTAGTAAAATACAACAGAACAAGACAGAACAAAGGCAATCCAGACAATGCAGTGAAATTGGTACAGAACTTCACAGCAGGTTACCAGGATAACAGTTATAGGTACCATAGTATATCTTGTTATCTTCACAATAGTTGTCTTTTCAATCAGGTTTAGCAAAATCGAACCAAAACCAGAACATTTAAAAACCTATCAAATCAGAATATAGAATAGAGCAAAACAATTCATCAGAACAAAGCAAAACAGTGAAAACAATGTTTGCCTTCAAAGAGAATATAGAAGAACCCCCCCCCATATTTGCTATATTGCATATGGTCATCCTTCCAAGAGATGCTCAGACCTCTGGACCCCAGTTGCTAACCAGGGGTGGGGTGGATGGGATATTTGGTTCTCAGCCCAGGCTGGTAGACTCAGGGGAGATGCTGACTGGTTCTCTTCCTGGCTTGCCTGCCACTCGTGCCATGGCTGCTTACCAGGAAGGAGGGTGTGTTGCTTTCTTGCTCAGCACCCTAAGTTCCAACATGGCTGGATCTCAGGAAACGCTGACTGGTTCTCTTCCTGGCTTGCCCGCTGTTTGCTCATGCAGTGGCCGCTTACCAGGTCTCTTTTAGTTTTTTATGCTAAGGAGACAACATGATGTCCACCCATGTGATTCTGAACCATTTCACCCATGACCATGATCTCAAGTTACATCCATTTACTTACAAGAGCCTTGAGGTTATCTTTCAGTACAGCTGAGTAGCTTTCCATTGTATAAAAATGTCAAGTCTTTCTTATCCTCTGTGTAGCTGAAGGACAAGCTACCCCTAGGTCTTTCTGGTTCCCTGTCACAAAGAACATTGTTCTCTCTCCTCTGATTTTCATTCTATAAACCCCTTTTGAGTTAAATGTGTTTCTTGTATAAAGCACATTGATAGATCCTGTCTCCTGATCCACTCTGCCTGTGTTTCCTTTCATGGGTGAATTGAGGCCATTAATAGTTATGGTCAATATGCACTGGATCATCTCTGCCATGCTATTTTCCTGCCATTTGGCTCCCTAGTTTTCCCTCTATTCCACTGCTTGCCCTTCTTAGAAATTCCTCTCTGCTACTGTTCCTGGAACCATGGTCTTTTTTTTTATATCTCTCTAGAACATTCTTTAATGTTCTTGGTAGGGTTGGTTTGTTGGTCATGAGTTCCTTCAGTTGTTCTTTTTCATGAAAGTATCTTCTTTATCCATTAATTTTGAAAGATAGTTTTGCAGGGTACATCAATCTGGGTTGGAAGTTGTTTTCTTTCAGTTCTTGAAATACTTTAAACTCTTCTTGACTTGATGGTTTGTGTTGAGAAGTCTGTCATGATTCTGTTGGGTTTTCCTTTATAGACGATCTGTTTCTTTTCTCCAGTACCTTTTAATATTTTTGTTCTTGTGTTGAATTTCTGAAATCTTGATTATTATATGTCTGAGTGTAAATTTATTGTGATTATGGCTAGTTGGAGTTCTATATGCCTTACTTATCTGAATGTCACCTCCTTTTCCCCAGCTTGGGAAATTTTCTGATATTATTTCTGTAAATAGACCTTTATTATCATTTGTGTTGATCCCTGCTTTTTCATGGACAACCATTATTCTTAAGTTATGTTTCTTTGTGTTGTCTGGCAGCCATTGAATTGGTACTTCCTCGTTCCTCACTATTTTTAAGAGATATTTCCTTTTGTGGTCACAAGCTGCAAACCTGTCTTCAAGGTTTGAAAGCCTATCTTCAGTTTCTTTCAAGTGGTTTTGCCAGCTTTCAATGGAGTTTTTAATTTTCTGGCTATCTCTTAGAATTTGTTTCATGTATTCTAAATCTTGTTTATATTGTTCATTCAAGTTTTCCCTCATTGTCTTATGTTCCTCCATTTTAAAAATCTATGTCTTCTTTAGAGGTGCTTAGCAATTCTCTTATTATGTTTTTCAGTTCTTTTACCTGAGATAGTATTTCTGTTCTAATTTCTTTTATAGCCTCATGAAGCTGTTTCTTTACTTCAAATGTCATCACTTCAGAAAATTCAGGTGTGTCACTCCCAATCCCTTCCATGTTTGAATCTCTGAAACTTGCTCTGCCTTTTGTTTCTTTGTCTTGACATATTCCAGGATTCTTCCAGACAAGTGTGTAGTAGGATCCCAGGCACTTCCCACATTGGCTACAGTTTCTCTGAAGCGAGACTGTTTGGCTGTTCTAGCCAGTGCTGGCTGTGGGTACCTGATGGTGGCCATTGGGTGGCTGGTGCAGGGCTGTCTGCTGCTTTTCCCTGCCTGCACTGGCTCCCCAATGGCTGGTGGAGTGCACATGGGGTGGGACCAGCTGCCATCTCTGGACAGAGCTGGTCACTGGCAGGGAGCCCCTGTTGGAGCGTGCATGGGGGCAGGTTTGGCAGCTACATGTGGGCCTGGGCTGATCACCAGTGGGGATCCTCCATGATGGCCCCTGGAGTATGTGCAGGGGCGGGGCCAGCCATTACCTCCAGACCAAGCTGGCTACAGGTGGGTAACCTCTTGATGTCTGCTGGAACATGCATGGGCACAGGGCTCAGTCTGAGTAGTGATGGGAGCTGCTGGAGGAAGCTGGCAGAAGTTCTGGTTCTGGGCTCATCCAGCCTGACTCCAAAATGGCTCCTGGCAAATCGCTCTCTCCCACAGGACGACTGCCAGTGCATCTGCCACTCCCCTCCATTGCTGCATCTCTTTGCAGAGGTCTCTGGGGTCCCCAGCCACCACTGTCACCATGACCATGCAACCCCAGGTTCCAACAGCTTCTCTTGCATAGTGGGTCTGGCTCCAGGTGAAGGCAATTCCAGATACTGCCTTCTTCTTCATTTCAGTTTCTCTTTTTACTCTTTCTGTGGGCTTCAGTTCTCACTAGATTTTTTTCCGAGTCTAGGGAACCCATTTCCTTCCTTATCTCCCCATGATGCTACATTCCAGCATCTGGACTGTATCTCTCAGAGAGGCTGTTTACTTGGCTGCTTACTTTCTGCCATCTTCCCAGAAGCCTATACTTCTTATTTCAGTAAACATTTGTAATAAAGTTAGTTTTTGTCCTCATTCTGTTTTTATTTTTTAGCACATATTTTCAGTACATAATAATTATATTCTTCACGTGGAGTCTGTACACACACATAGCACACCTCAATTCTTTTTCACCCCATTCCTCCTCCTCCCTTCCTCTTTCCTCCATTTCTAACCAGCAGGGAGAATCAGCATCAGCGGGAACAGCATCTACAAGCCTTAGTTCTCTCCCTTATATTGCATCCAGGCTACCCACCGTTAGGGCAGGGGCACTCACACTCAGGGTGGGGCACCCTTAATGCCAGCATTGCACTTTTAGTCCCATCATCACACACCCTAAACCCTTCCAAAAAGCCCCACCTATGACCACATGAGACCTTGGGGAGACATCTAGACACAAGTAGTAACAGGATCAAAACATTATTATATTTATTTATTTACTTGGGTACTTTTCTCATTGCTTGCTCTACTCATTCCTTTATTCCCCCCATAGTATGGTAGATGATCTGCTGTCTACTTTGCTTGTGAGAAACTGAAACACAGGAAAATTATGTAACTGGCTGTCTTAGTTACTTCCTTACTGTTGGGACAAAATACTGACACCCACACGTTTGACAAGGAAAGGCTTATTTCAGCTTCCAGTTTGTAGAGGTATCAGTCCATAGTCAGCTGCCTGCAAGGGGCAGTGGGACATAGAGAGGAGAAACAGTCCATGGCAGGGCAGGCAGGAAACACCACCAGCCACTTCCTCTTCCTTTTTATTCCATCAGGCTATGAGACTATTTTTTGCTACTGTTCACACCGAGAGCAGGTCTTTTGTCTTCAGGAAATGCCTTCAGTCAAATCTAGAGCTATGCTAGTCTGGTCAGTGGACTAATTTGGTTATCACACCCTTAATCCAATATCACACACCCATGATCCAAGCACCTTCCCAAAGCCCCACCTATGATTGCATGAGGCTTTTTTTGTTTTATTTTATTTTTACCACCCATTTTATTTCAAGGATAAAAATAAGGTGTAGAAAAGAAAACAGCTGCAACAAAATTTCAAAACACATTGATCAAGGGCAACAATGGTACATACATTGTGCATTGTTATCCCCAAATCATTCATCCAAAGCACAAGGTGCCTGACACTTTGAGGGAACATCTAAATATAAACCATAACAGTCTCTGTACATGTGCTGGATATGGTGATGCACACGTGTAATCCCAGCACTTAGGTGGCAGAGGCAGGAGGATTATTGCAAATTCAAGACCAGCCTGGGCTACAAAGTGAGCCCAAGGCCAGCCTGAATGGTATAGTGAGATTCTGTCTGAAAAAGACGAAAAAGAAAACAAACAGTATCTCTGCATGTGAAAAGGAGAACAAGAATCACACTGTGCTTTAATTTAAAGGTATCTTCCCTGGGCAATTCAGGACAACCCTCACTGTAAGCATGTGTAGAAGATTTGAACATGTGATTACAATCAGCATATATATTATCAGGTCCTGATGTCACAGTTTCAGTTGATATGCATTATAGGTCTCTCTCTCTGTATCCCTTCACCCAGTCCCATAAATGTTTTCTCATACCTGCTTTTCACAAGCTCTCCTCTTGAGGAATAAAAATATCTATAAAGTTTGACCTGTTTCTTTCATTTGTTGCTATCTCATTTTCTGAATTTTTCTTTCTCATGTATCCCTTCCCTCTTCCTGTATCTTTTTGCTTCTCTTATCCCTAACATTCCAATCTACTTCTTATTTCAGTAAACATTTGTAATAAAGTTAGTTTTTGTCAATCATCATCAATATGGGCCATTTGTGGGAATCATTTCCTGATAAGTTTGTTGATCTGCCATCTCCAGTTGATGATAATGTACCTGAATGGGCTTTGCCATGAATGCGTCAATTCTATCCTTAAGAAGCCTCATGATCCTCTGGAAGATGCAAGGGCCAACAGTTAGAAATAACAATATGGCAGCTAGGGGTCCCAGGAGGGGGGCAATATAAGGGAAGAGGCCCCCCCCACACGGAGGAGAAGGGGCTAGTAGCCATTTGTTGCCGACGTTGTCGGAGTCGATCTTCTAGTTCTTGGAGTTTTCCGCGCACAAGGCCGGACTGGTTGACGTAAAAGCAGCACTTTTCCTGTAAGGCAAGATAGATCCCTCCCTGTTCTGCTGTGAGTAGGTCTAGTCCTCGTCTATTTTGTAGGATGACCTCTGCCAAGGAGTCTAGTTGATTTTGGAGAGTCTGTATAGTGAAGGATAAGGCTTGAACTTCTTCAGACAGCTGGTTAGATAAGTCAGAATATTTGTCTAGGGCAATGGCAAGGCCAGCAGTCCCTGTGGCTACAGCGCCAGTGAGGCCCATTCCCACCAAGAGCGTGATTAGCATTATCGCTCTTTTTTGGCAGCCAGCAATATAATCAAATGTTGGCACTGGGATAGGTTGGTCACCTGGGACAATATCTATGCCGGGCAGGAGGAAGCAGTCATGCATGTACCTGTCCAGTTGGATGGAAGAGAAGTATAGGCTCTATTATTACCACAGACAAAAATGTGTCCTGTTGGGGGGCACAGGGGGTTGTGCCTCAGGAGAGGATGTCATTCCTGGGCGTCGTCTAAAATCTTGGAGGAGGAATTGTCTATTTGCTTTACAAGTCATTCAGGCAGCCATCTAGCTCCTTTTTCTTGCTTAGAATAAACACAGACTGAGCCTCACCCCCAGATGAGAACAGGGTCAGGGCCATTCCAGGCATTAGTTAATGGATCTCTCCATAATACTGAGGCAAACTGTGTTTGCGTCTGTGTATGCCAAAAGCGAGATGCCGCAGAACAGCCTAAAGTGTCTAGGGATAAAAAGTTTAAAATGAAAAGGGCATGTGAAAGGATATTTCTGGGGGACCCCCGAGTAGGGTACCATGTTCCCCCTTTTATTTTATCTATAGTGGACTTAAGAGAATGATGTACACGTTCAACAATGCCTTGTCCTTGAGGATTGTAAGGTATACCTGTTGTATGAAGAATATTAAGGCACTTACAAAACTGAGCAAAGGAAGCACTTGTATAGCCAGGGCCATTGTCGGTTTTGAGTTGTTGAGGGCACCCCAGGGTAGAAAGAGCCAACAGCATGTGGGCTATCACATGTTTAGTAGCTTCTCCAGTCTGGAGTGTGGCAAAAATGAAGCCACTATATGTGTCAACTATCACATGTATATATTTTAAGTTACCAAATTCATTAAAATGAGTAGCATCCATTTACCATAAGGCATTGGGGATTAAGCCTTTTGGGTTCACTCCTAGGTGTTGAACAGGTAGATGGGTAGTGCAGGAGGGGCAGTTCTTAACAATTTGTAGGGCTTGTTCTCAGGTAATTTTATGGAGGAGACAGAGGGTTTGGGCATTGAGGTGGTGTAGTTGATGAGCCCATTGTGCCTCAGACACCCTGGAGTCATCCATAGACTCAAAGTGGGTCATGAAGACCTGCATCCATGTGGCGACAACAGCCAGATGATTTCCCTGAGCAAGGGGACCTGGAAGGCCAGAATGAGCTCATAAGTCGCCAATAAAAAACTTGTGACAGCGAAGCCAAATCATATCTTGTAGCTGTTTGAATAGATTTGAGCTGAGGAGGTATGACCTATAGTGGCAACAGTTTCTAATAATGGAACAGACTGAGCAAGGTAGGCACTGTCCGTGAATAAGTTGAAGGACTGTTTGGGGTAAGTGGTAAAAACTGCAAGAATAGCCTGTAGTTCTGCCAGCTGTGCAGAAGATGTCCCTGTTTGGAGAGTAGTGACACTATCTCGGGTTACATAAGCAGCTTTTCCAGAAGAGGAACCATCAGTAAAGACCACTATGGCATCAGAAAGGGGTTGGGAAGCCGTGATCTTGGGAAAAATGAATGAGTGACGATTGGCAAAACCAATCAACTTATTAGGGGGATAGTGATTATTAATGGTCCCTGAGAAGGAGGCTAGGGCAATAGGCCATGCCTCGGTGGTCTGGAGTAGCCAGTCCACTTGATCTTTGGTGAAGGGCTGAATAATGACATCTGGCTTTCTACCAAAATAACATTTTCCTAGTTTTCTGCCTTGAATTATCAGGTCAGAGACAGCCTGGTAGTAAGGTAATAACACCCTTTTTGGGGAGACTGGCAAATGAAGCCACATGAGGGGGGCTTGTTGCCAGAACACTCCTGTGGGGGAGAGCTTTGTATTAAAAATGAGGAGTTGTAGAGGTTTGTTATAATCTATGAAGGAAACAGTTTGCTGTGCAATAGCCTCTTCTACTCTAATGAGTGCCTTTCTGGCACCAGAGGTAAGTTCATGAGGGGATGTTGGGTCTGTGTCCCCTCTGAGGGTTTCATAAAGGGGTTGCAAGTCATATTTGGTTAATTTTAAATAAGGTAAGAGCCAATTGATATCTCCCAAGAGTTTTTGAAAATCATTAAGTGTCCGGAGACCGTCGAGCCTTAATTGGGGCTTTGGGGAAAGTATTTGGGTGCCCTGTAACTGAAAACCCAGATATGTATATGGATCTGTAAGCTGGACTTTATCTGGTGCTATTTGGAGTCTGGCTTTCTGTAAGGCAACTTGTAGTGCCTGGTAACATTGCAAGACTTGGTCCCTATTATCTCCCGCCAAGAGGATGTCATCCATATAATGAAGAATATATATATTTGGCCAATGATCCCTAACTGGTTGTATAGCAGCGGTAACAAAAGCCTGGCATAATGTAGGGGAATTGGCCATCCCCTGAGGGAGGACGCGCCATTGAAATCTCTGCATGGGAGCCTTAAAATTAGTTTTTGGGAGACTAAAAGCAAAGCTTTTTTGATCTTGTAGGTGTAGGGGGATTGAGAAAAAGCAGTCTTTGAGATCTATGACAATTTTAAAGAATCCTAATGGGATGGCACTGGGTAAAGGAAGGCCTGGCTGTAAAGGTCCCATTACAACCATAGTCTTGTTTATTGCCCTAAGATCTTGTAGTAGCCTCCATTTTCCTGACTTTTTTCGTATAACAAAAATGGGCGTGTTCCAAGGGGAGTCACTCGGGGCAATGTGGCCTGCATTTAACTGGTCCTGCACCAGCTGTTGAGTGGCTGCAAGCTTTTCAGAGGTAAGGGGCCACTGATTGACCCAAACAGGGGCATCTGATAACAATGTAATTTCTTTGGCATGGGCCGCAGGAACGTCAATGACCCCTATTGAAAATGGCCTAGACCTGCCCTTGAAGGGTTTGGGGTTGGGGAAATGGGAGCTTTGATGCCTGAACTCTGTTTGCCCAAACCTTGGTTAGGGAGGAATCCCTGAGTGAGCATTTGTTTTGTGACTATGGTATTAGGGCTCCCCATCATCATTCCCATCTGGGTCAGTAAATCTCTGCCCCACAAATTGAGGGGTAGCCCCTCCACAACATAGGGCCGTATATGTCCTTGATGATTTTCTTTATCTTTCCAAGTAAGCAGACTGGCACTACATTGTGGATTTTTGGATTGTCCAATTCCTTGTAGATGAGTCATAGTGATCTCTAGGGGCCATGTGAGAGGCCAGTCTTCCTTTCTAATAACGGTGACATCAGCGCCCGTATCTATGAGGCCTGAGAAACTTTTTCCATTGAGCAACAAAGTCATAAGGGGTTTATCTTTGGAAATGAATTGAGCCCAATATATATCTGAAGACCCAAAGGAAGAATCTCCCCTATAGGAGGCCATGGCTATATTAGGAGTTTGGACTAAAAGTAATAGCACTAATTGAGCAATACATTGCCCTTGACTAATGGAAAACAGACCAGTGATAGAGGAAGCTATAACAGTGATTTCACCGGTGTAGTCATTATCTATGACTCCTGGGACAATTTGTAATCCTTTTGATATTATACTGCCTCGTCCAAGAAACCCACATGTGCCTTCAGGAAGGGGGCCACAAATCCCAGTAGGAATGGCTTATGGGCCCATGTCAGGAGTTAATACTGTGTTGGAGGTGGAACAGAGGTCCAGTCCTGCACTTCCTGGTGTGGCATGGAGGAGGTCCGAAATGGATTGTTTTGTGTTGGGTTGTTTTGTTGTGGGACAAACCCTATAGCCTCGGGGGTCATCCTCAAATTGGGGGTCTGGGGTTGACCTTGATTCCCGTTTCCCTGCTGAGGAAGGGGGTTGCCATCTGTATCTGTTTTTGACCTATACTCATTGGCCCAATGATATCCCCTCCTGCATTTAGGGCATAAACTTGTAGGCTTTGGTCTTGGATTATTATGTTGAGGCTTTGGGGCGGTTAGACAGTCTTTGGCAAAATGGCCCATCTGATCACATTTAAAACATTTGCCATTATTTGTCCTTCCTCCTTGTTTATGTGCGAGGAGGATCTCCTTCATGGCTGCAGCCGTACTTGCAGCTGTGACCTGAGCTTGGTGATTTGCAGGGCCTATATCCGCGCACAAGCGAATATAACCTGAAAGATCTTTCTTTTTATGCGGTTTAATTGCAGCCTGACAGGCAGAATTTGCATTTTCGTAAGCCAATTGTTTGATTAGATCAGGATTGTTCTCAGAGGAGCCAAAAAGACGCTCAGTTGCCTGTAGGAGGCGATCAACAGAGTCACAAAAAGGCTCTTTGGGTTTTTGTTTAATTTTTGTGAGAGAAGAAGCAACTCTGCCACCAGAAGGGAGCTTTCTCCAGGCTGTAGTTGCTGCTAGGGTAACTTGTGCAAAAAGGCCTGCCTCATATCGCATTTGGGCCTGTTGCGTTGCATAACGGCCTGTCCCTGTTAACATGGGAAGGGTATATTGACTTTTCCGATTAGCATGGTCTTTGGCTAAATGTTCGCATTGATCTTGGAATTCAGTCTTCCAAAGCAGATAATTGCCTCCTGAAAGTGTAGCTCTAGTTAAATCTCTCCAATCATTAGGTGTAATCCAACCTTGGGTCAAGGAATCTAGGACCGCAAGGGTAAAAGCCACTGTAGGGCCATATTGAGATACTGCTGTTTTTAATTCTTTTAGGGCGGTTACAGAGAATGGCGTATGGGCCCTATTAGCCCGTGGCCCCGGGGTGGAGAGTCTGTTTCTGAATCACTATCATGTGGGTCAGAGTCATTTTTCCCTCGCTATCATTAGTTTCTAAATCCCATTTGTGCAGACGCGGTGGCTGTCCCTTTCTATCTCCCCTAGTTGTTGTAGTGGCTCGTGTTTTATCTCGTGTATCTTCCTGACTTGGGGACTGATCCTCACATCTAGTTCGTCCCTTTGGTCTCCCTCTTTCTCTAATCATTTTATTGTTGTCATTTCTTGGGCTAATATTATCTTGGGCAGGCTGAATTGTCTCTCCACCATTTTGTGGGCCAACACCAGCTGTGGTGGCTTCTGTTACTGGGAACATTAAGTGAGGCGCCATTTTGGGGGTGTTTGTTACTGGAGGGTGAATTGTTTCCGTCACTGGAAACATCATTGTTGGCATGCCTAAAAGAGGGTTAGAGCCCACATCTAATGACTGGAGCTGTAAAATGAGCCTTTGTTTTTCCTGTTTAAGTTGAAGTTGTTGTTGCAACAATTATTTATTATTGCAACATTATTTGTAATAATGAATCTCAGTTTCTAAATCTAGAAGGGCAGAAGGGGGGCTGAGCGGCTTTCGGAGGCCAGGCGGGGGTTGACCCAGTGTTGCTAGCGCAGGGGCTACAACAGTGGGAGGGGAATGATATTGAGCAGCCTCCTCTGCTAATTGCGACCAATCAACTTCCTGGAAATCGGAAAGGTCAGGATATATCGGCCGATATGGAGGAGGGAGCGTGGCGGCGCCATTTTGATTATCGGACAGGGTGGTGCCATTTTGGGTGCCCTCGTGCACTCCAGAAAGAGGAAGTGGCAGCAAGTCGCCATCTTGAAGGGGCTCCAGGATATCAAGAATCACCGAGCCGGGTGACTGGGCACATTGGATGTGTCTGATGGTGGCTTTGGGGTAGGATTGCGGGAGGAGCGCAATGCAGCTTCCCCTTGAACAAGCATTTCGTTAATTTGGGGGTCTGAATGACGCTGGGTCAGCAGCTCAGAAATTAAAGTCCAATATGAAAAAGAGATAACCAGGATTTTTTTGGGACCAAAAACTCTATAATAATCTTTGAGAGCATCTCCTACTCTTTTCCGTCTCTTTATATCAATGGAGCCCTCTAAAGGAAACCAAGGGCATATCTTATGTATGAACTGAAAGTACTGTAATAAATCCCTGGTTTCAACCTTAATCCCTCTAACCTTGAGTGCCTCCCTAAGGCTATTCATGAACAATTCGTGCTCACTAAGTACTTGTCCCATGCCGATAAGGAAAAAAAAAATCCGTTCACCTACCGTGAGTCAGGTGAGACGTAAGGTGGCCGTCTGCTTGGATCACAGGGACGAAGTCCCGAAACAGTCACGCTGGCCAGCGATTTACTCCTGTAAACGGTCCCGCGTTGAAATCCCTCATCCCAGGCCCCATGTTTGGGCGCCACTTGATCCAGCCCCAGGATCAGTCCATGGGTCTCACCTGGAGAGGGAACAGGGATGGGGGGCAGGGCAAGAGGAAAGAGAGATGGAGACAAGTTGAGCAGTTCCAATCAAGTCTCGTTTATTGAGGAAGTGAACATGGTTTATATAGGGTGAGGGCAGGAAATTGTCATCAGGCAGAGATGTTGTGGAGAGACTGGATAGGTCGCAGTCATGTCCGGCCAGGCAGAGAGGATCATGGGTAATGTAGGCAGATGCACCAAATGCCCACAGGAGGGCGGGATGGGGTGGCAGCAGTGAGGCTATCATGCCACTCCCTACATATCACTAACTGTAACCCTAACACTAATTGTAAAAAGGTGAAATTGTTAAAACAAGTTTAAATGTATATGCTTAATATAAGTTTGGCTCACTAGATGCTGACTTAAACATTAGTTTTTCTCCCACTTCATCAAGTTACCAGATCTGGCTCTATTGTGCTGACTAGGCTGAAGATGTGTATGAATACAAAAATATACAGTGAACATTGCATGGAGAGGGAAACATGTACTAAATAATGAACTCTCTGTACCACTAATTGTGAGTAAATAGCTAAGCTTAACTAGTTATAGGCAAATAATATTTAATAACTAGTTATGGGTAACCAGCAATGGATAACCTGTAAGGAATTAGTGGTGGGTAACTAGTTTGGGGCAACTAGTTATTTGTAACTAACTATGCTCAACTAATTATGAATAGATACTGAAAAACTGGTTGTGGATAGTTACCCATAACTAGTGGTGGGTAACTATATATTGGTAAACAGTGATGATTATCTAGTTCTGGGCAACTGATTGTGGGCAACTAGTTACTAGTTAAGAGTAGCATGCAATTGATGGCTAATTCCTGGTAATTAGTAGCAGGTAACCAGTGATCAGTCACTAGTTGTGGATACCTAGTTGTAGGTAAATAGTTGTGGATAAGCCATGGTTAACTAGTTCTAGGTAACTTTTGTAACTGGTAACTAGCAATGATTAGATAATATTGGGTAATTAGTTGGTAAAAACTAGCAACAGCTCATAAGTAGTATAACTAGTTTTTGCAGTCAGGGGTTGTAAGAACAATTATATACAGGACACATAATTTATAGTGTTATTTTATAATGTTCGCCCAATAAGTCAAATACAAAGAAGGTACAGGAAATCTGTCCACAGCATCAAAGACCTAGAAAACCCAGCTGAGGGCCTGGATCCCAGGGCAATAACCTGCGTGAGTTCAGCTGAAAACCCAGAGCCCACCGCAGTGACCCATGCACGTCTATCCCATGGATCTGCGCTGGGAAGGCCCAAAGTTCAATGGTGGAACCTAGAAAGTTCACCCTGGACCAGCAGGGTGAAGGATCTGTGCCAACAGGCTGAGGGACCTGTGCTGGAGCCAAGAAGTGATGCTCAAATAAGGACCAGGGCTCCCCTGAAAAGTACCTCAGCCTTCTCAGCAATAATGAGGTCTCAATCTCCTCCAATGACAAGAACAGCCGAGTTCATACAAGCTTCTCCTGGAGATTAAACAGCACACATCTTCTCCCCCAGAACCAGGAAGCAATGCTCAAAGTAAGGACCCCCACAAGCAACTGCAGCTATTCTCAGCAAGGTCCTGAGCTCTTCTGATGATGATAGCAGCCAAACTCATATCATGGGAGCCAGCATGAGGAGCTCCTCCAGGAGAACCAATAGCCCCAAACAACAACTGCACTTAGGAGAACCCACACTGCTTCTCTTCCTCTCCAGGTCTCCTTGTTATGCTGGCGACAGGTGGGCCAGCCATGCTCAGCACCACCCTGATTCAGTTCAGCTGATGTTTAAATTGACCTCCAGTTACCAATCCATTACACTAGTATTTGGTAACTAGCTATGCTTAGCTAGTTGTGGATAACTAGTAACTGATAGCTATTAATAGGTAACTACCAATGGACAACAAGTTGTGGGAAACTGGTGCTGGTTAATTAGCTCTGGGTAACTAGCAGTTGGTAAATATTTGTGAGTATCCAAAGATGTATAACTAGTTGTGGTTAAGTAGTCATGGGTAACTGGCAATTGGTAACTACTTGTGTTTAACTAGTTCTGGCTAATTAGTTGTGGTTAACTACTTGTGAGTCGCTACTGGTGGATAAATCTTCAAAGGCTGTGCTTGAAAATCACAGGTTTTTGAGACAGGAGAGCTCAAGCAGTGCCATTTAACATGTGCCCACCATCTTGTATCAGATGGTACGTGCGTGACTGTTAAATGTTATTAGATATTTTCCAGCAGGAATAAATCAACCTCTCCAAAATATCCAGAACCAAGATGATAGAGAACAACTTGTGAGGTTCTGAAGGAAAAACGAGCCTGCAGAGAAAGCCTGGAGACAGATCAAAGTGAAAATGAGGAGAGGGCCCTCAGCACAGAGGGCAGAAGCAAACTGTCCCCTCTTCCAACTGAGGATAGAAAAGAGAAGAGAAACATGCCAGAGGAGGAGAACAGAGGGGGCTGACCACTGGTGGTGGGTGTCTCTGGTGTAGAGTGTAGAGTACTTGATTAGAAGCCTTTTTAAGGGAAAGACCAACTGAACCCAAGATTCTGAGCACCTGTGGGTGATCTCTTTCTCAGGACTCCTAGTATTGAAATCCTACAACAACTGGATGAGTAACAGTCATAGAGATGTCCAGGATGGGGAGATGTGTGTGGGTGGGCAGCCGAGGGACATCCAGCAGGTTTCTGGCTGAATATGTGGGGCCCTAGTCCCACAGCTGGGGCCAAGGTCAGCCAGAACTTCTGTGGAGTTGAAAGCACAGAGTTGGTGGCCTGTCACTGGGCTTTCTGGGTTTACCCAGCACTGCACCCTCATCTTGCTGTAGATTTACTGGGGTTCAGTGCAGGTGGGCTCTGACTTGAACACAGCCACAAAACTGTAGACACCAGAAGAAACCCAGAGACTTGAAGCCACAGAGAAGTGTCTTTCTTTTTTCATTTCCTTTTTTTGGTGTGTGTGTGTGTGTGTGTGTGTGTGTGTGTGTGTGTGTTGCTTGCTTGTTTTTTTTGGGGGGGTTCTTGATTGTCTGTTTTAATTTTTTTGTGAATGTTAACTTTTTTTAGGGTTTTTTTGGTTTAGTTAAGTTCCTGTTTTTGTTTCTTTTTTTTTCCTTTCTCCTGTCTTCTTCATCAGTTTTCTGAAGCTTGAGTAATTTCCATTTGTTCTCCAGCCTTGCTTCTAATCTTTTACCCTTCATCTATTTCTCTATTTTTTCCCTCTTGTCCCTTTTAAAATTGCTTCTCCAGTGGGAAAAATCACTCTACTGAGGAAAGAGTCACTGTGTACAATTTCCAGGTTGTTTAAGATTTCCTTATATAACTCTAAATCTTATTCCTGTTGTTCAAGGTGACAAGTTAATACTTACCACCATCTGTCAGTTTCTAGGCTCTGTTGACACTGTTGTTATTATAATTGTCCTACTTTTGCCAGGTGTCATATTTGTTGTGATCAGAACCACAGGAACAAGATTTAGAGCTACATAAGGAAATCTAAAACAACCTGGAAATTGTACGCCGTGACTCTTTCCTCAGTAGAGTGATTTTTCCCACTGGAGTTGTTCTTCCTTGTATGCCGATACTAGGACATGCTAGTGTCAGAAACAATGCCATAGTCCAATACCAAAGAACTGGACACTAGGAAAAATAGGCAATGACTATTCATCCTAATAAATTGAAGAAGTAGGACCTTGGGACAGAGCCAAAAGCCAAAAACCTGCTACACTGCAAAGACACCTCTGAAAATAGTCATATCCTAAGGCAGTCTCAGTGTTGTTTTAATTTGCATTTCTCTAATGACCAATGATGTTTAACATTTTTTTCATATATTTATTTGCCATTTGTATTTCTTCATCTGAGAAGTGTGTATTCATCTCAGGTGAACATTTTTGGATTGGATCTTTCAATTTTGGGCGCCTGATTTTTTTTCCATTTCCTTACATGTTCTAGATAGGAGTCCTTTGTCTGAGGGGCAGTTGGCTAAGATATTTTTCCCAATTCATGGGTTTTCTTTTCATTCTTTTGGAGGTTTCTTTGGACATGCAAAAACTTTTTAATAAGATGGGATCCTAGTTGTTAATTGTGGGAAATATTTCCCATGCAGTTTTATTTTTGTGCATGAATTTTCTGCCTACACTTATGTCTTCGAGATTTCCAATTACTTTGTCTTCCAGTAGATTCAGTGTTTGTGTTTTAATATTTAGATCTTTGATCCATTTTGACTTTAGTTTAATGCAGGGTAATAGGCATGGGTCTAGTTTTAGTTTTTGGCATATGGAAAGCCAGATTATAATGCACCACTTCTTTTTTTTATTTGAAAGAGAATAAAACAAAAGGGGGCAGTACAGAGCAGATCAGAACAGGACAACATAGGCAACACAGTACTTTACATTAAGACAACTGGACATCAACAGTAGCTAACACCATATCTCTTACTCTGCTATAGTTGAGCATAGTTTCAACTACAATAATATCAAACATAACACAATAGTATAAAGCCATGCATAGAGT
>PVJX010032828.1:0-20146 GCA_004027295.1 Dolichotis patagonum
ATACATTCATTTTCCTACAAATGACTCAAGTTCATCTAAATACCACATTTTCTTTATCATTCATCCATTAATGGACATATTGACTAGTTTGAAGATTGAGTTTTTGTGAATTATGCTGCTATAAACCTGTCTATAAAATGAATACCTTAGTCAAATAAAATTTGTCTATAAAATTTGTCTATAAAATTTATAAATAAATTTGTCTATAAAATCAACACAATGTCTATAAAATGAATACCTCAGTCAAATAGAATTTCTAGTTTTAGGTTTTTGAGAAGTCTCTGCACTGATTTCAATAGTGGTTATACTAGTTTACATTCTACAGTGTAGAAGGGCTTCTTTTTACTTGCAACTTTACCAGCATTTGTTATTTTTGATTTCTTGATGATAACTATTCTTTCTGGAATAAGATGAAATCTAAGTGTTGTTCTAATTTGTGTTTCTCTAATGGTCATCAATATTGAACATGTTTTCACTTGTATTTTTTCTGACAATTGTGTATTCACTTCAACTGCCTGTTGGAGCTTAGGGTTTGGAGGTTAGGGTTTGTTTTGTTTTGCTTTGTTTTGTTGTGTTGGCTTTGTGTTTTCCAAGTACTATGGTGATTTGTCTCTGTAACTTTGTAGAATAACTTGAAGTCTAGGATTGTGATGCCTCCTGCCTTGCTTTTGTTGTCCTGGATTATTTTTGCTTTTCTAGGTCTCTTCTGGTCCCATTTGAATTATAGAATGGTTTTCTCTAGTTCTGTGAAGAATGCTATTAATATTTTGATTGGGATTACATTAAATGTGTATATTACTTTTGTAACTATTTTGACTCTGTTGGTTCTACCTATCCAGGAATTTGTACCTGTACATAATGCATCTTAGTTCCTCTCTTTTCCCTCATTCCCTTTCCCTCTTTTCCCCTCCTTATTCACAAAACTTTGCTTCTGTTTTATCCATTTTTTTCTTTTTTTTCTTTTCCCTTATATCCCCCCCAATTCCCTTTTCCCTTTGAACAATTGCTTCTTATTTCACAATATCATAACATTTTGGTTCTTACTTACACTTTCAGTTTCTCACACCAGAAAAACAATGTGATATTTACACATCTGTGTCTAATTTATTTCACTTAAGAGTATGACCTCATGGTGCATCCATTTAGGTATAAATCTCTCAATTTATTCTTCTTTATGTCTGAGTAGTACTCCATTGCCCCCCTCAAAAAAACCACATCTTCTTTGTCCATTCATTGATTGATGGGTATTTGGGTTGTTTGCAACATTTAGCCACTACAAATTGTGCCACTATAAACATGGACGTACATGTATCAATGTGATATGATGCTTTTAATTCTTTTGGCAAGATACCAAGAAGAGAGATGACTGGGTCAAATTTGTGCTTATCTTGACCAATTCTTTGTTCAGGACAAGAACCTAGAAAGAATCTCTAAAAGCATTCTCCCACACTCCAAAACCCCAGTCACAGTAGGGTGAGCCCAGAAATCTTGAAGTGTAATTGTTCTTAAGTTTTCTGTAACTCAGTCATAAACAAGTAACCCATTTCCAACACTCTCAAATATGGCAGGTGCTGCCCTGGATTTCTTTTCCAACTCTATCCTGCCATGTGGAGAGAGTTACTTTTAAAGTAAAACCTTATCCTGTTTTCACAGTTTACAGTGACCATGGACTTTTCTTGAAATAGCACTGGCAGAAAGTCTGCTGTTCTTCCCTTAGGTTCCCAACCCTCTCCATAATTGCTTTGTGTTAGCAAAGACAGGTCCCCCTCCCTGGGAGCTGGGATTAGCATCCCAGACTAATCTATTATCTTCTCTGCATTATGCTCAGTTTCTCCAAATTCTCTATAGTTTCTGGTTTTTCTGTCAGCTCTCTCCCAGTTCCTAGAGATTTACCTCTTTTTTCCTTCACCCTGTTGTTTTTCAGGTGTTTTGATTCCAAGTCCCAGAAAAGCTGTACTTTGGTGCCAATCTTTACTCTGTAATGTAATCCTCCCCTGATTCATTTTGTTAATGTTCAATGTGCCTCACAACTTCAAATGACGTTCATTCTCATCTAAAGAATTAGTGACTATTGTCAAAAAACTTGCTTTTTGTCATGTTTTTCAAAATTGATGCTACAAATCACTGGTCTCAAAGGTTTTTGTATGTCCTAGAATGTTTGCATGGGGGAGGGTAAAAATTAATGGCCAGCCTCATTTTACATATTAAGAATATGAGACTTAGAAAAGTTTATTAACTTGCCCAATGTTACATTAGTGGCAGAAGTGAGTGTAGAAATCAGCTCTCATTTTGATGCTATTTTATTTTTATCATTCTATACCAATTCTATACCAATATCTTCTGAAGTAATATTTTGTTTTATCAGAAATTGAGGGAGCGATCTCAGAAAAATAAAGTCATATAAATGTGCCTTTATTAAACAAATGGGTAATTTCCCACTCTGTAATGACAGGGGAACACTTTCAAGTCAGGCCAGGACACTAAATAGATTTTCACTCCCACAGATTAAATAGAACTGAAGCACTGATGTTCTTCCAAAAAGAGAGTAATTTTCTCCTTCTCAGAATAGCCACAATATCTTTGCAATTGAAAGCAGAATTCACTCAACTGGCACCCGTTAAAGAGCAAATTAATTTAATTAGGGCAAGAAAATATCAGTACAATTGTGAATTTCAAATGATAAAAATAACAGATTAATGGGTATTTCAGTGGGGAGAAAAGTCCATTTAAAAGCTACACATAACTTATCCTCAGGCTTGGTTACAATACTGATGAAGTGGGTTAATGTTTTAAAGCACTCCTCAGAGATGCTAACTGCCAGCCAGGTTGGGTAGTGGACCAGACTTACCATCCCACTTAAAACAACCCCCAAAATGGACAAGTACATGAAATACTGGTTTTTCAAGATAGAGAACATAAGGCAACAAAAGACAATAACTACTAAAAGAAAGGAAATAAACAGGGTAAACCTATGATTGCTCCAGTTTACTGTCGTGGAAGAGTTTTCATGCCAGAGCATAAGGATAGGGAATGTGAATGAGCTTAGACTTCCTGCAATAAGACAGAGTATAAGTTTAGGGAGCCAGAGATAACTGGAGTTTTCAGGACAGCATATAGGAGAGGAGAATGATGTATACAGACATGGCCACTGATAGGTCTTGCCCAAGTATTTAGCTGAGTACTGATCAGAGCATGGGTGGGGAAAACTACCTGAGAGAATGAGGAAACACCATACTAAAGGCTTAAAAGTAATGGTACCCAACCCTCACACAGGATGGGACTGGTTGCCTATTCCCTGGATTCATAGGACACTGAGCAGAATACACTACACAAATGAGCTTTCATCAACACCGTGAATAATCAGCCCTAGACTAAATGCTGCTCTGTTCTTCAAAATAAACCTTAAAAGCAACACCCAAAGAGATCAAATGTTTTCAAATAACTTTATTCCTGTAAACAAAGTTTAAGTAGTAGACACACAAAAATGTCCAACACCTAACAAGAAAAATAGTCTCATATCATTGTCCAATAAAAAAATTGAGAGACAAAAAGAGAACCAAGGGTCATGCTGGAACTTGGGGCACTGGGAAATCAAGCAACCCACTCACCGCCCCAGTGGGTGGCTGTGAGCCTACCAGCATGCAGGCAGAAAATCAAACATACCCCCTACCCCCACCCCCCATTTAGCAAGTGGGAACCAGAGATCTGAGCATCTCTTGGAAGGCTGACCATATTCAATATAGCAAATAAAGGGAATTTCCTTCTACCATCTCTTTGAAGGCAAATATTTTTATCACTGTTTTGCTTTGTTCTGATTAATGATATTGCTCTATTCAATATTGTTTTGATAAATTCTGTAATTTCCTGTATTTCCTTTGATTTTGCTATACCTGATTGAACAAACAACTATGGTGAAGATGATGAGATATACTAGTACCTATTACTGTTATTCGGGTAACCTGCTGTGAAGTTCTGTACCAATTTCACTACACTGTCTCAATTGGCTTTGTTCTGTCTTGTTCTGTTGTGTTTTACTACCTTCAAAATAATAAAAAAAAAATTTTAAGACAAAAAAAAGAACCAAGAAAATGCAGCCAAAAAATGACAAGAAAAACCAATCCATCAAAACCACACTGAAATTGACAGACGTTAGAATTAGCAGACAAGACAATAAAACAGTTATAAGAGAAACCATGAAGTATTTAAACTTATCTGATTTACTTCATTTAAAATTATTGTCTGAAGGTGGATCCATTTTCCTACAAGTGACTCAAGTTTATCCTTCTTTATAGTACAAAATTCTCTGCTATGTACAAATGCCACATTTTCTTTTACCACTAATTTGTTGGTGAACATATAGGAAACTTCCAAGATTTAGCTATTATGATTTGTGTTACTGTTAATATTAACACCTTGAGATTAGATCCTAACATATAAACTCTGGGAGAACATATCAAGACCACAGCACAGTCCAGTGTAATCAGGTATCACTCTAATATGACGTCTTCAGGAGGATGCCTAGAAGAGGACTAGCTTGGTCAAACAGAATTTCTGGGTTAGTTTTTTGAGGCATTTCCATACTGATTTCCATGGTGGTTGTACAAGCTTACGTTCTCACCAACAATGTATAAGTATTCTTTTTCCCCTTCACCAGTATTGTTATTATCTAGGTTCACCAGCTTTATTATTGTTTGATTACTTGATGACAGTCATTCTTTCCAGACTGAGCTAGAATCCCAGTGTTGTATCAATTTGAATTTCTCTAATAATCAGAAATGTTGAATAAAAATAAATATCAAAATAAAAGATAAATACTAGGGAAAAGAAAGATAAATACTAGGGAAAGGGGCCAAGAGATGAAGCGAGAGAAGAGGAGAGAGGAAAGGGACAAAAACAGCATTTTGATGTGTTACATATATTTACAAACTTCCCATGAGGAGTGTATTCGTTTTGTGCCGAAAGTATGTACTAATAAAAACTGAAGAAATAAATAAAAACAAAATTATTATAACTATGCTATATGTTCCAAATATTACATAGAAAAATATAGATATATGAGAACTCAAATTCAATGTACATAATTATACATCAAATATATATATTATGTACTATAATATCTGATATGAAAAATAGAATGGTTAGAATTATTGTGAAATTAGGTACTGAAGGAGAAAAGGTTTAATAAACTTGAAAACAACTGAATAGAAACTATCCAAAATGAAACAGAGAGAGAAAAGTAAACTTTTAAAGATGAGTATAGCATCAATGACTATGAGAAAGCATCAAGCAGACTCCCTCAAAAGAGACAGAGGTTAGAGAACAATATATGAAGAAATAAAGAACAAAATTTTTCCTGCTGAAAACTCATGTGATGATTAATTCTATATACTGATGTTACTAGGATAAGGGATGCCCATATAGCTGGTAAGACACCAATTCTGAGTGTGTTCGTTAGGACATTTTCAGAAGATATTAACATTTGAATGAGTTTCTGGTTGACTCATACCAATGTGCCTCTTTCACTATCTGTCCATTCTCTCCCAGTGATATAATGAAAACTGTGGCTGCAGTGGCAGGGATAGAAGTTGTGCAAGGGCTAAGCAAAATAGACTCCCGTTTGCCAAGGCTGGCCTGGCTTTGGCCATTATTTGGTGCCAAATCTGCTAGCAGGAAAGGTTGACACTGAGCCCCTAGGATGGCACCCTTCCCCAAGGTAATAAGCCAGCTGCCTGATGACAAACTGATATTAAAAGGTAGTGATCTGGGAGATGATTAGTACCCTTGTAAAGGAGACATAAGAGAGCTTGATATCTCTTTTTGACCTTCCACCAAGTGAGGACACACAGAATACCACTGAACACGCCCTGACTAGATAACTGAATCTGCCAAGACTGTGATCTTGAACTTCACAGCCTCCTAAACCCTGAGAAGTAAATCTCTGTTGTTTCCATATTATCCAGTCTGAGGCGTTTTGTTAGAGCAGTCTGACCTAATTAACAGAATGTTCTCATCAGGGCAGGAGTGACATTTTTTCCTTACTAGAATAGACATTCCCTCTTAATGTGGGTTGGCTATCCCTGCCTCAGTGCTTCTGCCACAACTACACCTACAGACTCACATCATAGCTTGCCCATGACACGGTGTCCCAGACAGCATTGCTCCTGATCAAGGAACTCACATCACAGCAAGGAAGTACAGCATTGGGCCTGTGCTCATGAAATTCAGTGGTTTTACCATATTTACTGCCATCCAAAGGAGCTATATCGGTAGAACTATAGAGTGGCCTCATAAGGACTAAGTTATAGTGCCAGCCAAGTGAAAATGCCTTATAGGGCTGAGATAAATTTCTCCAGAAATCTCTGCTCTGAATGAGCATCTAATAAGTGGTGCCATTCCTCTAGTCCCTAGGAATCATGGCTGCAAAAATCAAAGAATAGAAATTGAAGTGGCAATACTCACTTAGCCCTACTGACCTCCTAGCAATATTTTTGCTTTCTGTTCCTGCAGTTTTATGCTCTGCTGGCCTAGAAGTCTGTATTCCAGAAGGAGAAATATTCCCTTTAGGAATCACAGTTATTTCTCTAAGCTGAAAGTTAAGACTGTCACTCAGTCACTTTCACTTTGGAGTCCTTTTACCTCTGAGTTAACAAAGAAAGAGTTCCCTTGCTGGCCACGGTGATTAATCCTAACCACCAAAGAAAAATTGGACCACTTCACAATGGAGGTAATGAGAGTATGATTGAAATATTGGATGGGCCTTATGGAATCTCTAATTATTGCCACACTCTGTGATAAAAATCAGTGGCAAACTGCAATAACCAAATGTGCACAGAACTGTAAATGACCCAGACCCTTCGGAATGAATATGTGAGGCCTATGGCTAGGAAGTGAATCATGGCCCACAGGTGCTTACTGAAGAAACACAGAATGAGTACAGGGGAAAAGTAGCTGTAAACATCCTTTATGCTCATGTGAACAGTTACAAGAATGAGGACTAAAATTGTCATGAGTATTTACTCCTTATTTTGTTCTGAGTAAGTGGTAAGTACACATATATAATACATTTGTTTTCTTCCTTTTCTTAATCCTTTATCAGGTAATGCAAGATGTATTGATTTTTATACCATATTATTTAAATTTTATTAATTTTATTCCTAGTATTCATGAGGTAGCAGGGAAAGAATAACTATTACTTAAAGACTATCTCCTTTCCTAGGAAAACAACATGATACAAGAGAGTTGTATCATGTTAGGTGCAACAGTGATCTTGTTTTTAACCTGTATTTGGAGATTAAGTATGGTTTAAAAAGCTGTATACGTGTGCCAAGGTAACAAAGGGTAGATTCGTGATAATTAATTTTGTATGTTAATATCACTAGACCATGAGGTGCACAAACATTTGGACAAACATTACTATCTGTGTGTTCATGAAGGCATTTTAGGTAACAATGACATTTGAGTCGGTAAATTGAACAAACCAAATTGTGGCTGTGATAGGTATTATGCAATCAGGTGAAGGCCTAAATAGAACGAAAGAGAAGAGCTGCTTCTGCCTTGCTCACTGCCTGAGTGTGGACACTGGTTTTTTTGTTTGTTTGTTTGTTTGTTTGTTTTGCCTTCAGATTCAAAACGGAAGCATCAGCTTTCCTGGTTCTCCAGTCTGCCAACCTTTGGACTGGGACTTACATCATCAGCTTTTCTGGATTTCTAGCTTGCTTGACTACAGATGTTGAGTGGGACTTGACAGCCTCCATAATCTCATGAGCCAATTCCTCATGTTAAATCTCTAAATTTATCTGCAGAATCCTGCTTAATACAACACCATAAACAAGAAGAATTTAATCATTGATAAACCCTGTGAGTGACTCATAAAATAATTATAGTAAATGACAGAATCCAAACCAAAAAAAAAAAAGGACTGTACAAGGTATGATTCTGTTTATGCCACTTATTTAAAATTCTAGAAAACGTAATCTCATCTATAAGATGGAACACAGATCAGTAGCTTCCTGGGGAGTAAAAAAGAAAAGGAAAGGAAAAGGAGTTTACAATGTATGATTTAATTTATGCCATTTTTTTTCCTCAGTACCAGGCATCAAACTCACAACCTCACCATTGCCAGGCAGGCGCTTATACTATTGAGCTAAATTCCTGGCCCAATTTATACCATTTATGTAAAAGAGAAAATATAAACTAATATGAATGCAGATCATTAGCTTCTTGGGAAGAATGAGCAGGAAGGGATAGTTGGAAAGGATTATGAAGAAAGAGCCACTTTTAGAGGCAGGTGGGCATGTTCACTGCCTTGGCCATAGTAACAGTTTCCAGGTCCTACTTATGTCAGGACCTGACAATGTACAGTTTAAAAGCATACAGTTTAGCCTGGCATAGTGGACGTGCCTGTAATCCCAGTACTCAGGAGGCTGAGGCAAGAGGATCACTGCAAATTTGAGTCCAGGCAGATAGTGAGTTCAAGGCCAGCCTGAATTGCATAATAAGACTTTGTCTCAAAAACAAAGAAAATTAAAGAATGAAGTTTATTATTTATTGATTATACCAAAATAGTGCAAAATTAATGGTACTAAATTAATTAACAAAGTCCCCCTGAGGTCACTGTTTCCTAAGTGATGCAGTCAAGATTCACTATTTACAATAAACATGTTTGGTATTAGAAACATTCATAAAATTGCTCACTGCTCCCTTCTTAAGTATACTTACATGATGTGTTGAGAGAGAGGATCTGTGATTATCTGACCAGCTTCTAGTAAGTTCCTTTCTGTTGGGCAGACCAATTAACTAAATCCTACTGAAGACTTGCTGAGCTCATGCTTTGACCATCTATTTCCCTCTGGCAGCAATCTGGAATGGTGCCCATGCAGTTTAACATCCTACAGGACCTTTCTTTCCACAAGAGTCCTTCAACAGCTCACAGCTTCCCTAGGCAAGAAAAATGTTAATTCACCAAGAAGCTGCCTCCATACCACAGTAGGACCACAGAGACTATCCAAGACCAAGAGAAATGGCAACATCCATGTCTGAGGCAGGACAGCCATCTCGGCAACACATGCCAGACTGTGCTAAGAGGCAGATAACCACATAGCAGAAGAAGTCTGTAATTTAGCCCTTTTTAGACTAAAAAGATGAATGGTGACAAAAACTGCTGACATTTCATTCACCTAACACCACCACCTCCAGTGAGAAAAGAATGGAATACCTGCAGGGCATATGTCTTCTTCACAGTTCAGTGTTTCCTATCTTTTCTCCCAAAATAGCTGAGGTGAAAACTTCTCCATTTAGGTATTTTGCTAGTGTTTAATGCTTTTGAAGAAAACAATGTGTGAAACCAGTGGGGTGATTTTTCTAATTCAAATTTCTACAAAATTACTCTCTTAATTAAGAAAGCAGTTGCTGGCATTTTTCAATTTGCTCAAGAGTTTTCAGATTCCAGAAGGTTTTCTTGGTCAGGCAATAGTTTGGAATTGAGAGCTCCTTTGCATGTGAGAACAATGGTTTTTTATGTATTGATTGATTCAGTAAATATAGAGGGGGCTGACTATAAAACTGAAGCCCTAGGGAATCCAGAGGCCATAGGGTGATGTTCCCATGTACAATTTTCATTCTATTGAGAAGATAGAGTTGTGCAAATAAAAATGATAAAGAGGGTTGCGGGAGGGAATAAATTGGCATGTGGTATCATGAACACTATTTAGATCAGAGTTCTTTTAAAGTTTGGTCTACCATTCCAAGTTCCTAGAGTTAATTTAAAATGCAAATACTTGAAACTTTTTCCAGATCTCCTAACACAGATTCTGGGGTTGTTTGTAGGAGCACTGAAATCTTACTACACTAGTAAAAGAAGTATATGCATTAAGAATTAGTCTTGGCTGATATATCAGAGAAAAGTTTAGAAATTCATTATTGATTAATAGGACTTTATTAACAGAAAGTCAAGTCATCAAGTCAAAATACTCCATGCAGTGATTCTGTGTTCCAGAATGATGGAATAAATACATCCAAAACACTGCTCCTCCCATAAAAGCAAGTAGAATACTAGTAAAAATTGTTAGAGTCAACTTTCTACACTCTTTGGAAATTAATCAAATTCTTGTAATGATCCAAGGAGTGTTTATCCAAGAAAAGAATCTGAGGCTAAGTATAGCAGCAGAAGCCAGGCTGCTGCAGGCAGTGCCCAGCCAGGTAGGCACTGCCCAGTACCCACCTGTCTTAGCTTCCTTCCAACAGGGAGAAGGAGTCCAGCATGTAATGTATCCACAAGAGAGAACCTCCTCAGATAAGGACACTGAGGAAGGCACAGGCCAGAGAATCACTCAGAGGGCAGTGACCAAGTCAGGATTAGTGATTCCCTGAAGACAGAAAAAAACAAGAGCATGGTCCTGGATAGGGACCCAGAACCAGGAACTGAAAAATGTGTGGGACAGTGAATTGCAGGGATAGTAGCAACCATGACTTTTTTAATCCATGGGTGCAGAAAAGACACTGGAGCATTGCCACTGCAGACATTCTTCAAAATGCCAACCTCCAAAATGCCACCAAGTTCTATGCCCATGTGGTAAGCCACCCTCCTACCCTCCAAACGCTGCAGAGTGTGGCTGAGCTCAATAACCATATGAGTTCCCTCCCATTTGTTCCCAACCACTAATGAATTCTAAACAGAAGGGCCCTCCTCTGCCAAGCACTAAACGCCACTGAATCTGCAGGCTAGATAGAGACTATTTGAGAGACAGATACCAAGTGTGGTACTGGCAGAAAGCCAGAGAGGAGCAGCGGAGTCAGAAGGTACTATGAAGCATGTTCACCTAGAGATGTGTAGAAAAAGTAGACATAAGCAGTTATCAGGATTATCACAGAGGGAAGGATACAGAGAGCAGGGAAGCCTCTCTAAAGGTCAGCAAAAGACCAGGTGCTTGACCAGTCCTGCTGTGCCCTCCTCAGCTCCAGTACAATACAAGGTGTAGGTGTCTGATTATAACACAGAGACAAAAGCCCTCAGCTAGCCACACTCACCAGAGTACAGCTGAAACTTAACAGAGCGCTGCAGCAGAAGGACCAAGAAGCATGCTTGGCAGTCTGCCAGGACCCACAATCTCCTTAACTCCCTGGTAGGCAAGAGAATAATCATAGGAGAGCCAGTTTAAGCATCAGTGTCCTCACCACAACCGCAGAGGGCTGGAGCTCAGCACATCCTGCCACCCCCACCACTGCTCCTATAGGACAAGGGCACTCTATTTCTGAACTAAGAGGAGAAAGCATACTGGTCAAATTCACACTGAAGCATAAACAGGGCTGAGAGGACTCTTTACTTTTATGTCTGTGGCGAGGGTGGGGTGTTCTTTCTTTTCTTTTACTCTTCTCATCATATATATATTATATATATCATATAAATGTAGGATGTTTGTATATGCAGACAGAGGATAAGAATAAATTGGTGCTTTAGTTTAGAGAGTATCTCTCATGGTCATGTCAAGTTAACTCTCACCAATGATTGTGCATGAAGAATCAAACACAAACTTTCCACTAGCATATTGATTGTTTCTGATCTCATAGTTTCCCCCAATCTCTAATTACACTTGCCCCTCTCTTTTCCTGTTTTGCTGCCCCCCTCCTTCTCATGTCCCCCCTCGATTCCAGACATGAAAATAATATGAGTCATAGCTCTTTTCTTTTATTTGCTGTTATCCCTCTTTCTTCTTACTCCTTTTGTGAACTATTTCTTTCCTTTTGTTTTTCCTTTCTTCCACCCTCATCCTTTATATCCCAGTCTGCTTGTCATCAGTACTATTTTAGCCTATTCTTGAGCTACTGGCAAAATATGGAGTTGTTAAAGTTTTAAATTATGCACCTGATGTATGGGAGGTTCTACTGATGCTGCAAAGCTGATAATTGGTCTCCTCTTGCAGCACAGTGATCGGGGCTATTAATGATGCCATTACATTCAGGGGGTTAAGTGAATGGGGAACATACACACTAACTAAAGAAGTATTCACAGTATCAAAGGAGATTTTTTTTTGCTAACTGATCTTAAACCCACAGCATGAAAACAATAGAAATATGAGAAAAGAAGGCAACAGCATGCCTCCATAACCTTTTAACTCCTCAAAAGCTGATGTGGGCACCAAAGTGGAAGAAGTTCCAGGCAAAAAATATGAAAAACAAGTGGTTAAAATGTTTGAAGAGATAAAAGAAAAATCTAATAAACAAACCTATAAGATGTTCAATGATCTTAAAAAGGATTTAAATAAACAGATAAAAGTTATGATTAATAAAGAGTTTAAAGAACTAACAGAAGGCACAAACAGTTGGCTAAATTAAAGAACAATGCATAACATGAATTATCACTTTTGCAAAGAATTGTTGTTGGTCTGTCACTTTTGCTATTTGTTTTTCTTTTCTGTGGTTTATTTTTCCTCTTTAAATAAAAACACATACTTCTTTGTTACAGGACATGATGTGTTCAAGGTTGATCTGTGTTGTTCCATATTGCAGATTTTCCTTCTTTTTAAAGTCTGAATATGACATTTTTACTTCATTCATCTGTTGATAGACATTTAGGTCTTTCATGTATCTTAACTATCATGAATAGTGCCACAATAAATATGGAAATGTGAAAAAAGAAAGAATTAGAGAATATGAAAAGGAATCAAACAAAAATCCTAAATATCAAAACTTAAATTGAAATTATGGCACAGGCCTGCAATCTCAACACTTGGGAGACTGAGGCAGGAGGATCGTTGCAAGTTCGAGACCAGCCTGAGCTACAAAGGTCAGCCCAAACTGCATAGTAAGACCCTTTCTCAAAAAAAAGAAAAAGAAAAAAGAAATTATGGGTAACAGGAATAATCAGTCTGAAGAGAAACTGTCAAAATCTGAAGACAGGTTGGTGTAGTAGGTCGTGTCCTGTGAGATATCCTAAAAACAAGATAAGGTTGGCATAGTAGATCATGTCCTTTGAGATACCCTAAAAACAAGACACCATGGAAGGTGGATCCAAAAGCTGCTACATGACTCACAAAAGAAAAATATCCTAAGAAATATAAAAGTCAGGAAATAATAGCAAAGGTATAAAATATTTATTTACCAAAATCATAGCAGAAAATTTTCCAAATCTAGAGAAATAATCCAATATCCAGGTGAACAAGGCATACAGAATCCCAAATAAGCATAACTTGAAAAGAGCCTCTCTATAACACATAATAGTCAAAAATCCCAGAAATCCAGCATAAGGAGATATGTTAAAAAAAATAGATAACCTATAAAGGCAAGAATAATAGCAGGGGGACTGGGGATTTAGCTTAGCGGCATAAACGCCTGCCTTGTAAGCATGCAGTCGTGAGTTCCATCCCTGGTACCAGAAAAAAAAAGTCAAAAGAATAATAGCTGATTCCTCAACACAAACCTTAACATCCAGGAGATCTTAGAATAAAGTTATTCATATTCTAAAAGAATATACTTGCCAACCAAGATTGCAACCATGCCCTGCAAAATTAGCCTTCAAAACTAATCAAAAAGTAAAGACTTTTCATGTCAAGAAAACGCTGAAGAATTACATGATTGTTAAGCCAACATTGCAGATACTCAAGGTAACTGCATACAGTCAGGAAGGATACCTGCATCAAAGAGTCCAAAAGAGTGTGTTCTCTTATTCAAAAAGAAGCACATGGACTGAGAGTGAAAGAAAATGGAAAATGTTACCCATGTGACTGGAGCCAATAGTAAGCAGAAATACCTATTTTATTTTTAGATATGACAGACTTCAAGCCAAAACTGTTCAGAAGAGACAAAGATGGCCACTACACACTCTAAAGAGAACAATTCAAAATGAAGAGATAACCATTTTAAATATATTCTAAATGTGTATGGATTAAATTTTAACACACTCAAATTCCTAAAATAAAAATGAATGAATGTAAAAAGACATATGGATACTAATATGATCATAGCAAGGAACTTTAAAACCCAATAGTCACAAATAGTTCACTTAGACAAAAAAAATCAACTAAGAAATATTAAGGTTAAACCATAGCATTGAAAAAATGGACTTAACAGATATTTACAGTGTTTCACACAACAACAGAATACACATTTTTTTTATCAGCACACAAAATTGTTTCCAAAACAGGCCACATCTTATGCCATAAAGCTTGCTTATAGTACAAAATATTATTATCAGATTGTGCAATAAAACTAGAAATCAATAGAAAAAGAAACCACAGAAACTATACAAACATATAGAGAAGAAATAATAAATTATTGAATAATCCATAGCTCACAAAAGAAATCAGAGAAGAAATTTAAAAGTTCCTAGAATCAGGGCAACAAGGGGACAAAAACTGTGAGACATAATGAAAGCAGCCCTAAGAGGGAATTGCTGTGAATGCACATAGTAAAAGAATATAGCAAGCCCAAATAAATAACCTAATGGCACACATCAAGTTCTTTGAAAAACAAGAGTAATTCAAATCTAAAACTAGTAAAAGAGGGCTGGGGATTTAGTTCAGTGGTATAAGCACCTGCCTGACAAGCATGTGGTTGTGAGTTCAATCCCCAATACCAAAAAAAAAAAAAAACCTAGTAAAAGGAAATTTTTTATAAAACAATAAAAATTAATACAAGTAAGAATTTTTTTAAAATGCAAAGGATGATAAATCAAAGAATTTGATTCTTCAAAAGGATAAACAAGATCAACAAACCATTAGCAAAAGCAATCCTGAGCAAAAAGTGCAAAGCCAGAAGCATCACAAAGTTATACTATAGAGCTATAATAACAAAAACAGCATGGTACAGGCACAAAAACAGACATGCTGACCAATGAAATAGAACTGAGGATGTAGAAACAACCCATGCACTTTTAACCATCTGACTTTTCATCTGATTTTTGACAAAAAGGCCAAAAACATATAATGGAGAAAAGATCACCTCCTTAACAAACAGTACTGGGAAAACTCATTATAGTAATGAATGAGTCTAGCCCCACATTTCTCATCCTGTACTAAAATCAAATCAAACGCTTAGATATAAAACCAGAAACACTGAATTTCCAAGATGCAATAGGTCATTATTTTTTCCTAATGTAGGGCAATGACTCCTTTTACATTTTTTTTAATTTTTATTAGTACATCTTTGCAGTAAATAATTATTAATTTTATCAGGAAAAGCTCCTGAAGATATAGGCCTAGGCAAGGATTTTCTGAACGTAATTTTAGTTACACAAGGAATAACAAAAATTAGAAACTTAGTTACACAAGAAATAACAAGAATCAACAAATGGGATCATATCAGATTAAAAAGTTTCTACACAGCAAAGAAAAAAAGAAACATGCAACAAAGAGAAGAGGCAACCTGTAGAATAAGAAAATTTTTCCAGCTACTCCTTGGGCAGAAGACTGCTATTTGAAATATATAAAGAACTCAAAAAGTTAGATTCCTAAAAATAGGCAACTAAAATATAGATACCTCTCAAAAGAAGTACAAATTAAAAACTGTTCAGCATCTTTGACATAATAGAAATGCAAATTAAAACAACTCTGCAATTCCATCTTACTCCAGTAACATTAACAAAAATGAAAAATGCTGTGCAAGTTGTGAAGAAAGAAGAAACCCTTCTACATTGTCCATGGGAATGTAAACTACTACCATCACTTTGAAGTTAGTATAGAGAGTCCTCAAAAAATTGAAAATAGAAAATCCATTTGACCCAGATATTCCTCTCCTAGGTAGACATCTAAAAGAGTTAAAGTCAGCATAGTACAGTGACGCATCCTGCTCACACATAGAGCAACACAGCTTTATTATAGCTAAATCTTAGAAGTGACCTATATACTCATCAATTGGTTAATGGAAAATGTAGTATTAATAAGCAAAGAAGAGTACAAATGGAAGGGAAGAAACAGAAAGGAAAAAATAATTTTTAAAAAAGATAAAATGGAAACAAAGCTTTGTAATTCAGGAAGGGAAGAAAGGTTGAAGGGAGAAAAGTGAATTGGGGGAAAAAGACATCAAAGCACATCATGTACAGGTAAAATTCCCTATGATGGATATGATCTTTATGAATATCTAAAATGTACCAATAATGCTGGAACAACTAGCTTTCCATTTCCGAAAACTAAAACTAGATCCATGTCTGTCACCATGCGCTAAACTAAAGTCAAAATGGATCAAAGATCTAAATATTAAAACAGAAACACTAAATCTGCTGGAAGACAAAGTAAGTGGAAATCTAGACAACCTAGCAGTATGCAGAGAGTTCATTAATAAAAATTAAACTGCACAGGAAATACTTCCCAGAATAAACAACTGGGATCTTATCTTATTAAAATGTTTTTGCATGTCAAAAGAAATCTCCAACAGAGTGAAAAGAAAACCCATGAATTGGGAAAATATCTTAGCCAACTGTCCCTCAGACAAACAACTTCTATCTAGAACTTAAAAAGAATTTTTTAAAAAATCAGACCCCAAAATTCAAGGTCCCAATCCAAAAATGTGCATCTGAGATAAATACACACTTCTCAAGTGAAGAAATACAAGTGGCAAATAAATATATGAAAAAATTTTTGACATCAATGCTCATTTGGGAAATGCAAATTAAAACCTGAGATTCCATGTCACTCCTGAAAGAATGGCTAGTATTAAGAAATCAACCAATAACAAATGCTGGACAGGCTGTGGGGGAAAAGGAATACTTCTCAATTGTTGGTGTGAGTATAGGTTGTGCAACCACTGTGGAAAGCAGTGTGGAGATTCCTCAAAAAGCTGGGTTTGGAAGTCCCATTTGACCCAGCTATTCCACTTCTGGGCATATTCCCAGAAGAACTGAAAACATCATACCACAGTGCTATATGTGCACCCATGTTTATAGCAACACAATTTATAATAATCAAATCTTGGAAACAACCCAACTGCCCATCAATCAAGGAATGGTTTAAAAATATGTGGTATTTTTATACAATGGGGTAATACTCAGCTATAAAGAAAGATTGCATCAAGACCTTTATAAGTAAATGGAAGTGACTTGAGACCATACTTACAAATGAAATGAATCAAACTCACATATGTAAATACTGTATTGTCTCTCTAGTGTAAGAAACTGAAAAAGTATATATGTTCCAAAGTCTATAATAAATACTGTGTAAGGGTAAGTAACTGCTCAAAGAGGAAAAGTAATTGGGATGGGTAAAAGAGGAAAGAAGGAAGGGAAAAGGAAAAGACATAAATTTGTGTGTGTGTGTGTGTGTGTGTGTATATATATATATATATATATATATATATATATAGCTATCATATATATATGATAGCTAAAATGACTATACTACTAACTATATTAGTTATTAGAAAAAATTAATATTCATATGATTAGATCAATTTTACATATCTATATCTGTTATTCTAAGCAATCCTTTTGAAGGTAACAATATGCAATATTACAACCATTGTCAAATTCCTATCATCTTGCTTTGTAAACCTATACTGTTATTGTATCAGGCTTCTTGTTGTTTGTTTACCTCTTTTTTTTCTGTTCTTTTTTTCTCTTAAATAAATAAATAATAAAATGTACCAATAAACTTAACTTCAAAAAAGCTATGGAGTACATTCAGCTACAAAGAATAAATTTGAGTCATTTGTGGAAAGATGAATGGATCTTGAGACCATAATGCTAAGTGAAATAAATCACAGAAACATAAATATCACATGGTGTTTTAGTATGATAAATACAAAATATAAATAATTTAAAGAGCAAAAAAGACAGATGGTTGAAAACACAAAGGTAGAATTCTGGAGATGGGATAAAGACCTGGAGAAGGGGGAGTGGGGTGGGCTGGGGAAGGAGCAAAAATGATCAAGCTATGATATGTATATACACCAATTCCCAAGAATATCTTATGCATCATAAAGATGTAACAGCAAGTAAAAAAAAAGACTAACAGTTAGTAAGAACAGGGAACTTAGTAGTATTTTAATGCATCCTACTCTCATCCCTTCTCCACAGCCTTCTAGCAGTCTTGAAAACTAGCAACTCTGAAATCACAATGACCACAAAAACGAGGCTCCTATCAACCACTGGTGGAGGCAGATGTGACTGGAGTTGTCCAAAAGCGCTATCCCACTATTGGTCCTATTTGGAAGTTCCTGGAAACCCCCACACCCAAGATTCAACTTTATCTGACTCAGAGCTTATTCCTCCTTGAGGACACCTTTTTCTTCCCTGAAGTTTTGATCAAAAACAATCAGCAGGAATTGTTTAACACAATACCTGCTGAAGGGAGCAGTTGTGACAAACAAGAAGCTGAACAAAATATCTTAAAATAAAAAGCTGGTTACCTTATCTTTGACAAAGGGGCCAAAACCTTTGCTGGAAGAAAGATAGCCTCTTAAATAAATTGTGTGGGGAAAACTGGCTTTCCACATGTTGAAGATTAAACCTACACCCATATCTGTCACCATACACTAAATTAAAATTGAAATGGATCAAAGATCTAAATATTAAAGCAGAAACACTTAATCTGCTGGAAGATAGAATAGGTAATACCCTTGAGAACATAGATGTAGGCAAAAATTTAAAACTCTAGTCACACAGGAAATATTGCAAAGAATCAACAGCTAGGATCACATCAAATTAAGAAGCTTTTGCACAACAAAAAAAACTACCAACAGAGTGAAGAGACAACCCACAGAATGGTGAAAAATTTTACCAGCTATTCTTCTAAGTACTAATATCCAGAATATATAAACAATAAAAAACCACCCCCCCAAAATATAAAAACCCAGTTCAAAAATGGGCATCTGAAATGAATGGATACTACTCAGATGAATAAGTACAACAACAAATAAATACATGGAAAATTTTCAACATCACTGGTCATTCTAGAGATACAAATTAAAACAATGCTGAGATTCCATCTCACTCCAGAAAGAATGGCTATTATCAACAAATCAACGAATAACTCATGCTGGAGGGGCTGTGGGAAAAAAGGAACCTTTCTCAACTGTTTGTGGGTGTGTGAATTGGTACAATCAGTATGAAAACCAGTAGAGAAAGTCCTCAGAAATACTAAAACTAGAGGTTCCATTTGACCTAGCTATTCCCCTTCTTGGTATCTTTCTGAAAATGTTAAAAGCAACATACCACAATATTATAAACATACTTATGCTCATAACAGCACAATTTATAATAAATCTTGGAAAAAGCCAATATGCCCATCAAAGGATAAATGGATAAAGAAAATGTGGTTTTTGTATACAGTGGAGTACCACTCTGCTATAAATAAAGATAAACAAAATATTTTTAAATAGAGGAAGTCTCCCAGAAAGCAGCATCTCAGGCTGTCTCTTGGGACCCGCAACTCTCGGACCCATAGAGTGGCCTGGGCTATTTGTATCGAAAGTCTGCGTAGACCTGCATCTCGGCGTGACTCTTTGGGACTGGTAAGCACGCTCTTTATCCCGAGGGAACTGCCTGGAGATCGGCATCTGGGATGGGTCTGTTTGGGCCCATAATTCCGCCCTTCACCCCCAGGAAGTCTCCCAGAAAGCAGCATCTCGGCCTGTCTCTTTGATACCTGAAAGTCTCGGACCCGTAGACTGGCCTGGGCTGTCTGGATCAAAAGTGTGCGCAGACCTGCATCTCGGCGTGACTCTTTGGGACCTGTAGGCCCTTCACTCCCAGGGAACCTCCTGGAGACCTGCCTGTGACAAAGCACGGAGGCCTGGCCTGCCTGAGATTCCACAGGCTCCAGGATGGCCACACCCAGCATTTGCCTTACAACTTAGGGAGCCAGGAGCCCACAGAGGGGAGTTAGGACCCTGTGAGGAAGCCAAGAGCCTGTGGGGGAGCCACTGCCCCTCCAGGAACTGAGGGTGTAACAGGTAATTTGCGACATAAGCAGAGAAAGATTTGGAACACCACTCAAAGTAAGGAAATATAGAAAAATGACAAAAGGAAAGACCAAAGGCAGGCTCAAAGCCCTAGCCCTCCCCGAGAAAGCTTAGAAGCTGTGTACATAGAAGAAAAAAGAAGCCATACACCTGAAATGTCTGAAATCATATCAAATGAAATAAATATGCAAATAGGGAAAGCTATGGAGAAATTCAAACCAGAAATACTTGCCCAGGAAAAAGAAGAATTGATAAAAAC
>PVJX010032829.1:0-20120 GCA_004027295.1 Dolichotis patagonum
TTTTTTATTTCTGAATCCATAAATGTGGTATAGTAAATTATTTATGTGCATGATCATTTTGATGAATTACACTTTTGAGAATTAATTCATTAAATATTCAATTGCTGCATTTCAGCTTAAAACAGAAATGAAAATTGATCATACTGTGATTGTGACTATGTAATAAAAGATCTGTGTACCAAGCAAAAACAGGTTACAATGATATGCCAAAATATAAGTAATAAAATAATAGACTGGCTAAACCTATCATTTCCCCCAAATTTTTAAAATATAATTGCCCAAACTGCATTTCTATATCTACTAAATTTGAGTCCCTGTAGGTAATGCCTACAAATTTGTTTTATGTTTGAATTCTGTCATTCTGAACAGTACAATATTTACTCATTTCTTTAGGATATTTTTTGAGTACTGTGAACAGTTTTATTTTTGCATGTTTTTTCACTTTAAAATGTTGCATGTATTATTGGGTTCTCTTTTGTCAGATGCATAGAACATATTTTGCTCATTTTTATCACTTTATCACCACCCTTCCCCTGCCTCCCCTTCTAGCTTAATATTTTGGGGGATATTATGGTGTGTATAATATAATTTGCACATGTCAACTTCCATACTATCTGTCCTTGCACACCTTTTATTCCCTGCTTTTGGTCTATAATAGGCTCCCTTCTATGTTCACATCATCTTTAGATTCCACATGTTATAGAAAAGATGTGATATTTTCTTTGTACATTTGACTTATTTCTCCCATTTCATAATGGTCTCCAGATTTATCCATTTTCTTCTAAAGGACAGAATTCTGTTCTTTCTTATGACAGAATAATACTCTGTTTTATATATATATACACACACACATATATGTATATATATACATATATACATTTATTGTTTTATATATACATATATGTATATATACATATATACATATATGTATATATGTATATATATCACATTTTCTTTGCCCGTTCATCTGTTGATCGGCATCTAGGCTGGCTGTATGTCTCAGTGATGGTCAATTGTGCCACAATAAACGTGGGTATGGCGATACCCTGTGGCATGCTGAATCAAATGGCAGTTCTAGTTTTAGTTTTTTGAGGAAAATCTGTACTGATTTCCACAGTGGCTGCATTAATTTACATTCCCACCAGTAGTGTAAAAGTGTTCCTCCCCTATCCCAGGCTCAGATCCTTATTACTATTTATTGTTTTTGTAATCTTGATGATAATCTATTGTCAGATAGAAAATAAACACTGGTTTTCATTTGTTTAATGCCAAAAGTTGATTAATATTTTCCATATATTTATTGACCACGTATATGTCTTCTTTTGAGAATTGTCTGACCAATTTCTTTAGCCTGAATGAAAATTATGGTCAATTTAGAATACTTTGATTTGTAGAATTTTCCTGATGGAACCAAAACTCAACATATCTTTCACTTCTACTGAGGATGACTGTAAGAAGAGTCAAACTAAACAACACTTCTGTCATTTTCCAAAACTGTGGTGAGGGAGGGCATCAGTGGATACACACAGGCCTGATGAGCTGGGTGAGGATTCATGTGCTCCAGACATCTGCTCCTAGCCTCTCTTAAAGGTAAAAGCCAGCATGAATAAAAGTCACTGAGCTTAAACTTTTGACATTTTTATTTCAAGTGAGTTTTCTGTGTGTGGGAAAAGATTAATTTTCCACTTTAAGATGTTTGAAATATATCAAACATTTTGTAATCTTTCCTCCCTCCTATCTTCATTTTTTATGCACTGGACACTAAAACCTTGATATGGCCTGTGAATCTCAACTTAGAATGACTCTTGGCAGTTACACATTTTCCTGTAAAGTCATGAAGATAATCAGTTGGCAATCAAAGATAATGACAAAGTTATCTTTCCTAGTGAATCTGGAACCTGGGAGAAAACACAAAGATCAAAGTTCAAAGTTGAAGAAGAATAACAAAGGCTGAGATTAAGTTTTCTTTCTCCTTGATTTATAATACTGACCCTGCAAACTAGCGACACACATGTTTCATGAGCTCAGAAAAGCACAGCAGTGGCTTTGTGTTTTTGTGTTGTGCTCTTTCTCTCATCTGTGCTTGTTTTGGTAGTCAAAGAAGCTTGAAGAGTCAGTTAAGGTGGAGGAATTTCAATCAGAAACCCCCACTTTGTGCAGCTTAACAGCAATAGGTATGAAGGGACGTATTGGCTTTCCTGGCTTTCCTTTTGCGTTTCTGTGGGCTTTCCTTTGACTTTCCTGGCTTTCCTTTCAGTTATGTTTGTGCTCTACTTGACCTCATCCTGGGCCCGGAATAAGCCCAACCAGGTGCACCACAAATGGCCACCAATCATGTCAACATGTTGTCCTTCTGAGATCTTCAGTCCTATTTTTGTATTCCGTCTCAGATGCACTCTTCTTAAAGGCAAGTCCTTTGCCTTACCATTAAACCACTAGTATCTTCAACCATACCTAGCCCAGATTAAATGTTCAGTAACTATTTAGTAAGTAAGTGAAGGGAGAAACTTCTTAGCATTAAAAATTAACTTTAAAGACATATGCATGTATTTTTGTTCCTTTGAAGAAGCCTTTTCAAAAGTGTATATCACCATCGGAGGTATAGGTCAGCGGCATAAGCACCTGCCTGGCAAGCACAAATTCCTGAGTTCCATTCCTGGTAGAAAAAAAGAAAACATCAATGTACTTTTTTGAAAAATAGTGTTATAAGAAGATATGTATACTTGAACTTTTAATCTTAATTTGTATTAGTCAATTAGTAACCTTCATTATGAGTAGAATGTACACTTGGGTAGATTAAAAATATAGAGAAGACATAGCCAATAATAAGATGTCAAAATGACTTGTTCAGCTGCATATTTCTTGGGCGAATTAAATTTTATATAAAACATTAGGGTGTTTATAAAAATGAATTTCCACAGGTCTGTATATTTATAGATATACACACAATATACATTGTATACACAATATACATTTATAGATATACACACAATATACATTGTATACACAATATACATTTATAGATATACACACAATATACATTGTGTGTATATCTATAAATTGCTATGGGATTGTTATAGGACTAAAGTTTGATACTGGTTAAAATTATTATAATTATGCAATTCATAAGAAAGAAAATACATTCTTTTTTTCTCTTAAACTATTTAGGATAGTGAAAAATATGGCATAAAACAGAAATATTCTCTTTTTACCCCCAGTTCTCTTTTTCTATTCACTTTTCCTGATAACTTCAGCAGTACTGTTAAGTACATTTCATATGTTAAATGTTTATGTACTTGTATTTCCATTTATGTGTGTTATTCACATCTTGTTTCTTCTACTCAGCAAGATGACTTGTATATCTCTTAAAATTAGGGGGAAAATCCCAATTTGATAAGTCTAAATTATTTGGAGTTAAACATCTAACAAGTCCAATTTTGTTTCATATCATGTGACAGATAGATATAAACAATGATTTATTTTCAGGGTTAATTTAATTTCCATTATTTTATCACATCCCCATTCTGTTGTCCAGGAGCTTAGATAACCTCATTTTTTGAATATTCAGTACTTGAGATTCAGTACTTGAGATTTAGTACATTTAGTACTGATGAATATCAGTATGAAGTCTATTAATGCTACATGCCCTCAATAAAGCAGTAAGAAGACACATTTAAATTTATCGAAAAAATTTTAAACAGAAAGTGAATCATGAATTCTATTTTCCTAATTACTTAACAAGCCAATTTTTCTTGCAAAAAGTTTGCTATTTCTTTTTAAATAAATCCCTCCATAAATCTTGTACATTGGCAAATAGAATGTTTCCGAGCAAAGTGTTAAAACATAAAATAGTTCATCAGCCATCACCAGTGTATCTATAGAAAGCTAGAGAGATTTTCCAGAATAACTGCTGCAAGGAGAAATTTTTTTGTTTTCCATTATTACTATTCTCAATTTTTTTCCTCACATGAGCCACTGTCAATTTAACTGGATTTTGTTCTAATAGGAAAGTAAACATTTTTCATTTAGACAGTGCATGTATTTAGAAGTATGTTCCCAGTGACCACTAACCTTTTAATAAATTGTTATGACTCTTCAGATCAAAAAACTAAATCAAAATTTGTAATTTCTTAAAAATATTTGAGAAATTTGGCAAAGAATGAAAAATCCTACTTGCTGACATAGAAATGGAGTTTCTGTGCTAAACTACACAAGCCACGTGATCCTGGCTGGAGAATATAAGAATATTCCCAACTAAGATCCTAAGGGAGGTCACAGCCACAGAAACCTAAGGAAAAGGCATGATTAACTCTCAGTTTAAAAAGCGAGCACACTGTGCCCATTGATCTAGACGTAGATCCAAGCTACAAAAATTTTTACAAAAAGAAATTATTGTTTTTATTTTATCCTACTTTCAAGTCATAACTATTTTGGCAAAAAAAAAGTCATGACAGTGAGATTCCTGCTTCCCCCAGAGAACAATGCAACAGCAAAAGAACTCCGAGCAAAAAATCCATTCTCCATTTGACAAGTCCAACTGAAAGAAATATTCTCTCAAAGTGATCTTTAATATATTTTGCTTTTCATAAAGTATAAGATTTCTATTCTCTGTATTGCTGAAGTTTGTATTGTTCAAGTCACCTTTTTATATTAAGGATACTTTCCTTTTCTTTTCTTTTTTTCTTTTCTTTTTTTGGAGGAGTATCAGGAATCTAACTCATGACCTCGCATTGGCCAGGCAGGTGTTGTGCCTCTGAGCTATATCCCTGGCCCTGAGGGTACTTTTGATAGCTTAACAAATAGGAACTCAGGAATAAAACTCTTTAATATTATTTGACCTCCAGTGATATTTTGGTATCAATGCATATACATTTTTCATATGCAATTTTTAAATACCTTATTTTTGAAACAATATGTAACTTTAGTTTATTAGCCAGAAATACTTTCTTAGGCACTGAACTGAACCCTCAGACTGCATACAAGTTAAACTTGTATCAGTTACATTTGCCATTTCCTTCCTTAATTTTAAATGACATAGATTATATCACTGGGAATTTAGTTTATTGCTCATGAGGAAACTACTATAGGTGTTTAGATAAGGTGGTAGTAAAGATGAAGTAAGTGTTTTCAAAAATTTCTTGAGCCCTGGGTACAGGTTAATGCATCAATAAACTGGCTTTTTTTCCCCCCTCAATAGTATACTGCAATTACACTTTCTGTTGTTATTGAGAAGATAAAAAGTCAAAGACAATGATCCTTGTCCTATCTGCAGTCTCCCCAGCTCACAGAAAGAGACATAACATTTTTTGACATTGTTTTCCTATAACAACCAGGAATCTTGGAAACAACAGATAGCCAAACCCAGAGGGGAGAAAGTCTAACTAAATGTGCTTTTAGTTTGCCTGATTGCCCTCGACATCTCTTTTTCCCCTTTAACTATTGCATTGACTTTTATCCTCTTTTTACACCATGCCTTTCAATCACAAATCCCCTGGCATTCTTTTCTCTTTTTTCAGAGAAAAAAAAAAACAGTGAAAATAATGATAATTTCAAAACAAGATAATAGAAAATTAGTAAAGACTCATATATTGTGAATTGTAATCTTCAAAGAAATTGTTCAGATTACAAGATATAAGCATGAAACATAGATCAAACAATGTAAGCACAAACTGTGCTTCTCAATGACCTAACAGAAATTAGCAGTATAAGTATCTTAGCTATCATGTGTATTTACTTTTCCTTCCTTCTTTTCTTCTTTTCCCCTTCCCAGTTGCTGTTTCCTCTTCAGTAATTTCTTCTGCTTTCCCAATATCTATTGTACATTTTGGATAATATTCAATTCTTGATACAAAAAAAATTGATCTTGTTTATTTGATTTCTTACACTAGGGAGACAATGCAATGTTTACACATGTGAGTCTGATTTATTTCACTAATAAGTATAGTCTCTACATGCATTCATTTACCTATAAAAGCCTCTAATTTATCTATAGCTGAGTAATATTCCATTATATAAAAATAACATCTTTAGTATCCATTTATCTATTGATAGGCACTTGGGTTCTTCCCAAAACTTAGCCATTATAAATTGTTTTGCTATAAACATGGGTGCACATGTATCACTGTGTTATGATGTTTTTAATTCTTCTGGGAAAATACCTAGAATGAGAATAGCTAGGTTGAATGGGACCTCTAATCTAGATTTTAGGGGACCTCTATACTGATTTCCACAGTGATTTACTAGTCTACACTCCTATCAACAATGGAGAAGGGTTCCTTGTCCTTACAACTCTGCCAGCATTTGTTATTGATTGATTTCTTGATGATAGTCCTTCTTTCTGGTATGAGTTAGAAACTCAATGCTGTCTTAATTTGCATTTCTTGAGTGAATATTGATGTTAAACGTTTTTCCTGTATTTACTTGTCATTTGTATTTCTTCATCTGAGAATTTCATATTGATCCCAGATGCCCATTTTTCGACTGGGTCTTTGTATTTTGGGGGCCTGCTGTTTTTCAATTCTTCCTATGTTCTAGATAGAGGTCCTTTGTCTGAGGGACAGTTGGCTAAATTTTTTTCCCACTCTGGGTTTTCTTACATTCTGTTTGTCATTCCTTCTGATGTGCAAAATATTGTTAATAAGTTAAGATTTCAATTGTCAATTTTTTGAATTACATCTCATGCAGCTTGAGTTTTGTTCATGAACTCTCTGCCTGCACCTATGTCTTCAAGATTTCTACATACTTTGCTTTACGTAGATTTAGTGTTTCTGTTTTAATATTTAATTATTTGATCCATTTTGACTTTGGTTTAGTGCCTGGTGATAGATATGGGTTAGAAGTCTTAGTCTTCAGCATGCAGAAAGCTAGTTTTTCCATCACCATTTTTTTTTGAATTTCTAAAAAAATTTTATTTAAAGAGAAAAAAAATGAAAAAAACAGAAAAAGGGGTAGCAACAATACAGAATTCCAAGGAATAAAAGAAAAGAACAAAAAAATTAAGAAATCATTACTTGATAAATTACAAACTGTCATCTTGGAAATCGTTGTTCAAGTTACAAAATTAAAACATACACAGTACACATTTAAACAATGAGACTGTCAACAGTTCTGCTCCACAATCTAACAAAACAGTAATATGGTCATCCATCTTACACACAAAAACATACATGCAATTATATCTTTTAGAGCACTTTCTTTTCCTCTCTTTTTTACAGTAGCATTTACACATTTTGGGTTTTATTACTCCTACATTTCCTATTTTACATTAGAGACACAATGTGATATTTATAAATATGATTCTTATTTATTTCACTAATGAGGATAGTCTCAAATTGTCTCCATTTACCTATGAAGGCCTCAAGATCATACTTCTTCATAGCTGAGTAATATTCCATTGTATAAAAATACCATGTCTTTTTCATCCACTCTGCGGTTGATGGGCATCTTGGTTGTTTCTAAGATTTAGCTATTACGAATTGTGCTGCTATGAACATGGGTGCAAGTATATCACTATGATATGATCTTTTCAGTTTTTCTGGGAAAATACCCAGGAGGGGAATAGCTGAATTGAATGGAACTTCTAATCCTAGTCTTCTGAGAATTCTCCATACTGATTTCCATAGTAGTTGCACCAGTCTACACTCCCACCAACAGTGGAGCAGTGTTCCTTTTTCCCCCACAGTCTCGCCACCATTTGTTATCAGTTGATTTCTTGGTGGCAGTTATTCTTTCTGGAGTGAGATGAAATCTCAATGTTGTTTTAATTTGCGTTTCTCAAATGACCAGTGATGGTGAACATTTCTTCATATATTTGTTTCAATTCTTTGTATGTTCTTGATATGCCCTTTGTCTGAGGGGTTGCTGGCTAAAATTCTTTCCCATTCTGTGGGTTTTCTTTTCACTCTGATGGTAATTTCTTTTGAAGTGCAGAAACTTTTCAATTATATGAGATCCCAGGTGTTGGTTCTCTGAAGCGTTTTCCATACAGTTTGAGTTTTGTTCATGAATTCTCTGCCTACCCTTATGTCTCCAAGACTTCTACCTACCCTATCTTCCAGGAGATTTAGTGTTTCTGCTTTAATGTTGAGGTCTTTGATTTATTTAGACTTTACTTTTGTGCATGGTTCCATAACCATTTCTTAAAGAGGCTGTCTTTCTTCCAGTGAACATGTTTGACCTCTTTGTCAAAGATAAGGTGACTATGTATATTTGCAGTTATATACTCACCTTCTAATCTGTTCCACTGATACTCAGTTTTTGTTGCTGCTGTTGTTTTTCCAGTACCATGCTGATTTTATCATAGTAGCATGTAGTATAATTTCACATTAGGGATTGTGATGCCTCCTGCCTTACCACTGTTGCTCAGGATTGGCTTTGCTATTTTAGGTCTTTTCTGTTTCTAAATGAATTTTAGAAATGTTTCCCCTAGATCTGTGAGGTATGGTAATACTTTTTTGATTGGGACTGCATTCAACCTGCATAACAATTTTGGGAATATGGACATTTTCACAAAGTTGGTGTTTAGTATTCACAAAGTTGGTGTTACTCCTTCCTTGAGGAAGGAATATCTTTCCATTTTCTGCTGTCTTCTTTGATCTCATTTTTCAGAGTATTGGAATTTTCTATGTAAAGATCTTTTACTTCTTGTATTAGATTGATTCCTAAGTATTTCATTTTTTGGATGCTGTTGTGAAGGTTGTTGTTTCCCTAGTTTCTGTCTTAGTGATTTTTTTGTTTGTGTCTTCTGTTTAATACTTTACACTTTCTCCCTTAAAGAACTTAATAAATAGTTATAACTAATGTGTCTGTGCAGAAGCACTGTTAAGTTTATATGTTTTGACATTAATACTATCACTCTTTGTCACATTCAGGTCTAACTGTTAATTATAAATTACCTACCCTCAATAAGTTTATAGGAGAAGAAATACAAACATGAAACTCCTGTGATATTTTTAATTTTTCTCTGGTTTCTGAAATATTAATAGAAAAAATTAAGAACCATAATATTAGTGATTGCAACTCTGGGACTTAAGCATGTAGTTGAAAATATTTCTGACAAATTAGCTAAGAAACGTAATATAAAGCACTAGTTTTCACCTAGAATCATCAAATTAACATGCTCACACAGAAACACCTAACAAAACTCGTATGTTGAAAGAGAAACTTCTGCAGTGTATTCTACATTAGGATCTTGTTCATAGTTTTCTCATATCCAGCCTTCTTTTAAATTCAGGAACTTAAATTCTTTTTACTTTCCACATCAGCAACATCTTTAGGCACAGAATGTCACATGCTTTCTTTCATATATACTGCAAAGCATACTCTAGAGGAAATGTGAAATCCCTTTTACTATGCTACAACAAAACAGAACTGTGTTAGGTCAGCCTAACCATGCTTGACTAAGGCACTGCTTGCTCTACACGTGCTGGAAAACTGACCACCAAGAACATTCTTTAAGAAAGTGTAAGTGATCACTTGACATTGTTTTCCCTGAGCCACTCATTGTAGGGCAGCCAAACGCACAACACACGGGCCAAAGAAAGGAAGCAGTTGTTTCAGGAGTAGAGACAAAGCAGAGAGTATATTTGAAGGAAAACAGTAAGCAACATAATGAACTAGAAGTAGGTAAGAGCAATATTGAACATTTCAAGTTTGGAAATTTGGCATTCAGAAATGGAAAATTAGAATCTGTAAATTGGGATAGAGTTTTCTGGTAGAGACAGAAATATGAAATTCATCTAGTTAGATCAAATTCTGTACATGTTTATCATTGCAAATGGGGAAACAGTTTCTCAGCATCTTTGTTTTCCAATTTTAAAAATGAGAAATAATATATTTACTAGAAGTTTGATAATATGAAATTATATAATGACTTTGCTCAATTCTTATCACATGCTGTGATGTTCTCACTAGCATCCTAATCATCATCATAGAGTGTCATGCTCAAAGAATGGATTCTGTGATAGGAGTTAATGTAATTGCTAGAGAAAAGTCTAAGGGAAAGGACCACCACATTATATGCTGATGATAATTGCATTAAATCCTAGTGTATCGCCTTGGCCATCTTCTCTCATTTTATCTCCAAAGATCTTAATCTTTCTTCACTTTTCTCTCTTGAATTGCCTTCTTGGCCAATACTGGTGAGCTATCTGATCATCTATATAATTTTATTTTATTACCACACAGTGATATTATGTGCAGTTTACCCTTACTATATACTGACTTAGTAAGTGATCCATTGAATCACCTAATTAGGAGAAAACTGAGAAAACCATATCAAGAAACTAGTCCACAATGGTATTGCTATAGCAACAGAAACACTAAAATGATATCTAGGATTTGGAGGCAGATTTATTTAACATTGGAAGAGCACTGACAAGGTATCAGTCCTTAAAAAATGTCAGGGCCCAAAGGCTCAGAGAGGGAGGTTTTTATAGGGTTGCAGGCAAGAATCAGAGTAGTTGGCTGTCTTTGATTTGTTCTTATAAAATGTATTTTAATGACCAGCTATTTCTAAGAAACACAAGTAACAGGAACTGTAACAGAAACTATTACCCAGGCAACTGAAGTATACTGACTGGGAGAAGCCATTTTATGTTACAGTATAAAGTCACAGAATTCAAACCAAGACATCCTGAAATAACATCTCTTAGTCTTTCCCATGTTTCCAAGAGAAGTAACTGTTCCCCTGCCTTTTTGTCTGAATTCTGCTCATCTGCAGGAAAGTAGTCCCTAAAACCCAGGACCATGGCTAGTCTTCTGTGAACCTGTGTTCCTGTACAATATCTTGCCTAGACATGATTCAGCAAGTGGATACTTCTGCAGCAACTACATGTAATGATTAGTGAAAGTAGTAAAATAGAGTTTAGGAACCTGAAGAGGAGAAAAAAAAAGCAGAATTGTGGCATGAGGCTGGGTGCCACTCAGGAGTGAGCGGAATGCCAGAGAAAAGAGCAGGAGAGAAAAGCAAAATAAAGATGAGTAAGTAGAGTTAGATTGCAGGCTCAGATGTCAAATTGAAGGTTTTGAACTCTATCTTGAATAAAGCTGTCAAACAGAAAATATTAGAAAACATACTGATACTAATTTGAAGTTTCAGGAAAACTTAAACCATATTTGGCATCTAAAATGGATTGAGAAAGAGAAAAACAGCAAGAAAGTCTCTAGACTATTGCAGCACTTTGAGTATGGAGAAATGAGTGACTGGAATGTGGTGGTAGTGGGGAGAATGAAAAAGAAACTTGATTCGCAAAACACTTAGTGGAAGATCTTAAGGAGCTTGATGAGTAATAGGTTAAAGTCAAGATGATTGGGAAATATAGTGAGTCACATCCACTTCTGTTGCGCAGATCTGTGTGCTTCATTTAAGCAAATTTCTTTCAGTAAGGACCAAAGGCTGAGGAAATTTGCATAGTTACATACCCAGTGACTTTATTCTTACTCTCAGATACAGATTTTCTCAAGCAACCAGAGTTGCAACTTTACTCATTTTTATGATCTCATCATCCTTGTTGTCCAGGTTTATAAGCATACATTTTGAGGGGCTGATTAAATATTAATAGATTATACAGTTGTTTTATTCTGATTGTTTTTAGTCCTTACTGCTTTTTTCTGGCTACTCAGTGAAAAATAGAATGAAGACAGTTGTGGGGATTCATGGATTTGAGAGTTATGTGACTTCATGTATTTTAGATGTCTAATGACATAAAATGACAGCTGTGTCAGACTGTCTATGTTGGGAAGGCATGGAATCCACTTTAATTTGGGCCAGCTTCCATGCCTCCTCACAAAAATAATTGATTTTATTTAATTATTTCCTTTGATTGTTTCCTCATTATAGCTTTATCACATTTTGTCTTGGTCTAGTGCATTGATGGGAAACCTTTTAGAGACCAAGGTCCAAACTGCAACTAAAACTCATTTATTTATTCCAAAGAGCAGCACTGCAATTAAATCTGAATACTGAGGTTTTAGTTTAGAAAAACAATTCACTCAGTCACATCTTTTGTCTTTTTTTTTTTTTTTCCTGAGACAGGGTCTTGCTATATACTTCAGGCTGATCTTAAACTCCCTATGTATCCCAGACTGACCTGAAACTCCTAGTGATTCTTTTGCCTCAACTCTCTATTGCTGAGATAATAGGAATGTGCTAGCATGCCTAGTCTAACATCTTTTGTTTTAAAAGAAAAACACAATAACACATATGCCACAGGTTCTCCACCGCTGGTCTAGTACATAATTGCACTCACTAACATTAAGTTTTAAGACCTGAGACAGAGGACTTTCACCTGCAACAAGCCCCCTTCATGGAAGATTCTTGTATCTTTTTTAAAGGAGTTGGAAAAAAATATGCAGATGAAGAAGAAGGAATTATATATGAGAAGATGCTGGCAGCTATATGTCTCTATCTATATCCCTATCTATCTATATGTCTTGGTTACTTTTCTCTCATTGTTGAGACAAAATGCTTGCTGCCCCAAATGAAGGAAGGAATGGTTTATTTAGCTTACAGTTTTTGGAAATTTCTGTCTATACTCATCTGATTCCAAAGGGCCAGTTATTCATGGCAGCCACAGCCACAAGACTGAAAAGGGCAAAAGGGGCAAAGCATGCCTCCTTCCCCATCTTATTTAGTACGCCAGGTACCTGATCCTGGGTGGGTGCAGCATTCACACCACCAATCCCAGTGCTAGACAACAAACCAATCATAAATGCTAGATTCAACTGCCTCCACAACTGCATGAAGCTTGGGGGGCCATCCAAACATAAACCATAACACTATATAACCATGATTGAAGAGAAAAGGATATGAGTAATAATTAAAGTGAATTATATGTAGTCAGTATATAACATACCCACAAAGTACCTGAGAAAGCATCTATTCCAAATATTTAATTTTAAAAGTATTTCAGTATATCTATTGTATAGACAAAATTAGCATACTAAGGCAATGTTTTGTTGCTTTTTCCACTTGTGGATCTATGATCCTTCCTTAAGCAATATGATGTTGCTTTATTAGGAATGAAGCTGATGGCAAAGTGAGAACTTATTTCATACAAACCAATCATTGAGCCAAGGGATAAGGACAATAAGGTGGAGCTGAGTTATTAAGTAAAATATTGGTCTTCTTAAATCACCACAGTCTCTCAATCCTATCAATTGTAGATACTTCTGAGATGTCTTAATATTTTCTCTGTATAAGCATACTACTTTTGTTAGTTTGTGCTGTATTTCCTATTACACCTACTGAATACTAGCTTATTACCGATTAACTATTTAAAACAGAATCTTGTCTTATTTGTTTTGAAATTCTACATACTACTCAGCTCAACCCCCAAATCCTAGGTTACTTTATAGATTTAATAAAATGAATTCAAATAAATGAACTAATGCTAAATGAATTAGATTCTATATGAAATACATACTCTATAAATCCTATCAAAAACCTACTTGGGTTCTGTTTTTTCCCTTTTTGATGTTTTTGTTTATAATACATTAATTTGGAATATTTGCTGAACATTGAGATTAATTCTAAATTTTTTTAATTACTGAAAGAAATTCAAAAGCAGGTACCTACTCTCAGAAATTAACTCTCGTCCCATGTCAGCCAAACTAAATTGTTATTTGCCTAGTGGATTTCTACTTTCAAACACCATTTGTCTATATCCAAATTTTCAGATTTCTTATTATACTTTATAAAGATAGGAAATTTGACAAACTTTGTAGAAATTGAAACACTTTTATTTATCATTTTTATTTTCACTTTTTTCTTCATCTTTCCCTTTCTATTTGAAAGAAACATAGTTCAGTGGCCTAAGTGCCTGCCTGGCAAGCACAAGGTTGTGAGTTCAATCCCTAGTATAAAAAAAAAAGAAAGAAAGGAAGGAAGGAAGGAAGGAAGAAAGAAAGAAAGAAAGAAAGAAAGAAAGAAAGAAAGAAGAGATAAAATTATGTCCTTGAATACTAAAATGACCAGTGAAGTGATGAAAAGTTATGACGCATCAGGGAGCATGTGACTGACCTAGTACTCATCTGGGGTTCAAAAGTCAATACCATTTGTTTTAAGGGTCTATCCTGCTAATCAATCTCAAAATTGAATAACAAATTTGAATAAATTAAATAATATGGGGGTAAATATTTAGTGGTCAATTAAGAAAAACTCTGTGGCATTTGAGATTATGATACTATGTGAATTTTACTACTGTAAAGAATTTAAGTGTTAAAGAACTCTGGTTCAGGAGTTTCATACACTCGTAATGCTAGCACGAGTCTCAGTGATGGCAAACTTGCAAGACAATTTTGAATGGAACTCAAATTCATGAGTCTAATCCAGTGTGGGGACCTTTGTCTTGCACTGTATTTCTGAAAAATGTCATGTAACATATTTTATTATTCTACTTTTCATGCAATGCATCCCCTATTGGTAGAGTGGTAGTAACACAATTGGATATGTAGCTTTCTCGGCAGAACACTAAGTAAAGGGAAAAAATAAATTATTTTAAGATCTTTGCTTACATGATAAGCAAAATATGTGCAAAAAGGCTGAGGTGTAAAACAGACATGACTCCTGACCTCTTAAAACTAAGTGATTTGTTCAATGTTTTTAAAACTGCTTCTGAAATTTTTTGTCTCTGTGGAAATACAAAGCCAAAAACTGAAAAAGTTTACACAAACCAACAAGAAATATTAAAATAACTTACTTACTCATATTTATTTGTTTCTGGGATATCTTGGAGATGATTTCACTTAAGGAAATAGTCCTAAATATAATGTATTGGAAGTAACTAGATTTTAGAAAATTAAATAAACTGTACTCTGGGTAAAGCAGAATATGTCATTGTGTATCCATAATGTATGTTTCTCTAAAACATAAATGTATCAAAAACACATTTTTAATTACTTCCATGGATTTGTGTTCCATACTTATCTGCATGATGTTTTTGATAATCTCAATAATTTTGATGCTACTCTGATTATTATGTTAGAGAAAGAGCTACTATCCCATAAATGTAAATGTTTTGCACTAGAAATAAAGCCTTCTCAAAAACAAAAGAAAAGAAAGAAAAGAAAACAAAGGAAAAGAAGGAAGGAAGGAAGGAAGGAAGAAAGAAAGAAAGAAAGAAAGAAAGAAAGAAAGAAAGAAAGAAAGAAAGAAAGAAAAAGAAAGAAAGGCAGTTTTCTTTTGGAATGATGCGAGGGTTTTATTTCAAAGTTGATAGTCTTATATTTACTTACAAAATTAAACATTTGCTGCTCTGCAGTTTGTATCAGTAAGATGAGTAGAACAAATGACTGTTGGCTAGAGCACTACTATCTGGATTCAGAAGTGACTTTAGAGCTCAGTGTAGAGCACGCACTTAGCAGGCACGAAGATCTTGGTCCAACGCCCAGCACTGAAGGAGGAAGGCGCTGTGGAGGAGAAGGTGGAGGAAGGGGACACACTCTTAGCCTTCTAACTAGATGTTGTGGATTTCTTCATCATGTTGATGTTGGAAGTGACTAGATTATAGAAAATGAAATAAACTGTACAAAGCGCAGAGATCTGTCACTTTCATTTTCGGATGCTGCAAAATCTGACTTCGTCATGATAATGAGACATAAATACTCTGATTTTCTGTAGAATACTTTCATTCTTCATGTCCTTAATGTCACTCAGACTCCTGCCCTGTCCATATAACACTATAAGAGAGTTTAAATCATAAAAAAGTCATACCTCTTGTCATTCTTTGTGGAGTCTCATAGTAAAGGAACAATAAGCTAGTTATGACACCATAGTTATGATAGCTATGGTACCATTGTGGTTCAGTGCTAAAAATCTCCTCTCATTTGAATTTTGCGTAAGTGGAGACTTTCAGAAGTTTACCCAAGCTTTTGCATATGTTATAGCCCTTGAAAAAAACAAGAGCTCTAAAATGAATTCATAATGAAAATGTATTCATTATGACTACAGACACTAATTCTTTGGCCCACATAGATTCTATTCTGTTGTAGAGGATATTAAGAGGAAGGATATGCTTAAACAAAAAAAAAGAAAACTTTTTGACTTGATAATGTGGTCTTCTAGAAACCTGGATTTTCTGCCAATTTCCACTAGAAAGTGAAGAAGTAGCATTTAATAAATGTTACAATACTAACATATTTAAGTAAATAGCTTTTGAATATTATAACTATATATTAGAAAGATTTTCCTACAATGAACTCATCATATGTAAATGTAGTATCTAAATGTATTCTACTGTTAATATGCATTCACAGCATATGTGGATAATGGTTCCAAAGGAGCTGTTGGAAGAGATGTTCTGAATATGTATGAAGAATAATAGTCACACATTATTGGTTCAATATATAGTAAAGATCAAAAAGCAGAATGTATGGTTTTGCTAATACTCATTTACTGAAAATACAGTAGCCACAAAAAGAGACATATTGTGGTATGAGTCTGAATACATATTAAAAATACATGAAAAACCTAGCAAGCTTTTATAAGGTTTTTAGAACAGGACAGTAATGAGATGACTAGTATTTTATTATAGAATTTAGCTAATCCACAAACAGAAATGATGCATATTAGATCATGTAACTCACATTTTAATAAAATGAAATACTTGAAAGATATTTGCACCTGTGATCTGTTGATCAAAGTGGAGTCTTGGTGAGCCTGCCTTTGATATGAAGCAAAAAGCCCTTAGGAGACTAATCCTCCCTCAGATTACAGTTGCAAATTTTAGGAAAACAATATATAGAGAAAAGAAAATCAAAAGTTGAATGAAGGAATTAGCATGATATGATCTCCTGGTTTCTGCAAACTTTGGAGTAGAAACAGAAAATTTAAACCTCAGAGTAAAACATGGTCTTAATGCTGAAGAACTCAGAATGCGGAGTTCAATGTGGCTACTTCCATAAGAAAATAAAGCGTAATCTTGAGTATGAAAGGGTCAGGGAAAAGGAATACTACATCCTGAGTATTAATTCTGCCCAGATTTCTATACCACAAATAACAATTAAAGAAAACAAAAGCCAAAATTAAGGTGTAAGATTCAGAATAACACAGGTGAGGTGTTTGGACTTTGAAAGCCAAATTAAGGTATTTGCCCACTAAAACAATAGTATCCACCATATTCAAAGAAATAAAAGTGCGCCTAGAGTCACTGAAACGTAGCATAATTCATGTATAAGATAAAGTCTCAGACTAACTTAACACACTGTCTCAATCACTGTCTTCTCTGCTGAGACGCAATACTTGACCCTTGCCACTAAAAAGAAGGAGTGATTTGGTTTGGCTCCCTGTCAGTATCCATGGTTGGCTGGCTCCATGCCCCAGAGAACAGACTCTTAAGAGCAAGTAAGATATATTGGCCTCATGATGCAGTCACTTTCCCAAAGCCCCACCAACGAATGTGTGAAGCCTTTGGGGGACATGCTGGATCTCAACAATAACAAACACCAAGAACTAGGAAATTAACACATTCTCAGGGGAAGAAAGACAGTAAATAGAGGTTGTATTGGTTTTCTACTATTGCATAAAAATTAACATGAATTTATTGGCATACACAAAATCCATTTGTCATTTCACAACGCTAATAGGTCAGGAGTCTAGATAGCTAATCAGAATTACAGGGCTACACTCAAGGTCCCACTTGCGCTGAGATCTCATCTGAAGTTTCTCCTGGGGAAAATCTGTTTCTGGATTCATTCAAGTTGTTTGCAGAATTCATGACTTTGTAGAACTGAAGGGTCTGGCTTTTCAGTGATTGACAACAGAAACCACTTTTGGATCTTAGAGGTTTCCAAGATTTTCTAAAACACATGTTTAGTCCCCATTCATATGAATGCATCCAATATGGCTTATAACTCCAACAAAAGTTAATAGACTTAAAAAGAGAGATAAATAATTCCAAAATCACAGAATAATCCTAAGTTTATAATTTAATTTTGCCTTACTTACAGTAAATTTGCCAGTTTCTGTTTCATGGCTCCTGGTTTAAAATACAAGACTCACAGATTAGATAAAAGAACTTCATTTTTCTCAGCAAGTAGTATAATAATTGCATACTTGCATACATTCTCTGTATTACTTAGGGTTCTAGAGGCACAGAATCAGTATAAAATGTGTGTGTAACTACACAAGGATATGCAGGGTAAGAAGCAGAAGCATGTCAATGGCCATCCATGGAACCAGAGACAGAATAAACCGGTCTTCTGAGAGCTGAAGGATTCAGTAGCTGAAGGGTGAAGGCCTGAAAGCTCATTTGGTCACTGGCATTAGTGTGTGTAAGAAAGCAGAAGAGTGTGCTTCCACTAAAACACTGAAGGAACTAGAGACCAATGTTCACCAAAGTCAGTGGCTAAAACGAGAGCTTCCTGATAAAAGAACCACTTCCCTTTTCCATTTTTATCCCATCTAGGCTACAGGGTTATTGGCTGGTGCCATCCATATCCAAGTTGGGTGCCCTGGCCACATACACACATGGTTTACTGGCCTACATGTCAGTCATCCAAAGATACACCTAAATCTTTACAGATGTGCTGGGTGGTCCTCATGTCAATAAGTAAGGCTGACATCTCACAGAGACACATTTTGTCCTTTTCCCTAAACATGAAGGTGAGGCATGGTGGGCCTAGATGAGTGGACAACTAGGCTATTGGGGAAGGAATATTGAGATTATGAAAGCCATTACTTTTATAATAATCAGCAAGTGACTGAATTGATTCTGGGGGACATTTCTGGCTGGTAGTTGTCTTCCAAGGTTACCAAAGTCATTAACAACACAAAGAAATGGCTAAGAGACAGTTCAGGTCTTTGCAGTTTTGACAGTCAGGAAAGTACGCAGGAATAAAGGAAGTACAAGGAAAATTTTATCTCATAGAGAGATGTTCAATCACATTTTTCAGCTGTTGATAACTAGACAAAATATTAGTAAACACATCTAAGAACTGAAAAATACCATAAAAATTTTAAACAGTTGATACTTATAGAACACAACTTTGGCACTTAAATTGTTTTTATCAAGATAAAACATAAGCAAAACAAGTCTCAATATAGTTAAAAGAAATAAAATCACACAGAGTATGTTCTTTCATCACAAAAAATTAAATTTGAATTTCATAATAATACATCCAACAAATTACAATTATTTGTAAAACAATTCATTGCTAAATAACTCAGGGGTTTAAGAAAAATTGCAGTGGAAATTTGAAAATATTTTAAAATAAGTAATATTAGAATATATCAAAGTTAGAGGTAGAGAGATAAAGCAGTGTTCAGTGGAAAAATAATAGCTTTAAATCATATGTGAAAAAAGGAATGTCTACATCAGTGATCCTTCTTAAAAATAACAAAAAACAGAGCAAATTAAACACAATACTCACAGAAAAAAAATAAAATTAAAATTAGACATCAGTGAAACAATCAAGAAATAAAGCATATTTTTGAATGAAAATCTGGTTCTTTGAACAGATCAACAATATTGATATGCTATCAGTTATATTGATCCAAAATGCAAGAGACAGACAAAGAAAGAATGATTTCAAGAAAGCGTGATGGAGAGTATGTAGTTATTACTAAAGAATGTTCAGATAACTTTATGCCAAAAATTTTAACTATTTAAAAAACATTTTATGGGGCTAAGGATTTAGCTCAGCGGCACAAGCGCCTGCCTTGCAAGCGTGCAGTCCTGATTTCGATCCCTGGTACCAAAAAAAAACAACAACAACAAAAAACCCAAAACATTTTACCAAAATGACCACAAGATGAATTAACAACTGTAAATCTGTGGTCTCAATTTAGACAGATGTTTGTAGAAAGAACATGCACGAACATACCATTACATCTCAATAAAATTGTTAAGTAAAATGAAGATTCAGGAAGTGGATTCTTGATATTCATTTTCTAACAAGAAGTCCTTAAAGTCTTCAAATATACGCATTAGGAAAGGAGAAGAGAAGGCCACAGAATGTCATGCTGCTTGAACATAGTGTGGTTCAAAGCTCCTGACATGATTCTCAGTTATCTCTATTTCTTCATGTTAGTCTGTACTTTCTGTCAGATTTGCATTCTCTGTCTTTATGAGACCCTCTCTTTCTTTTTTGCTGGCTCCTGATGAAGTCAGGTGCCACATTGT
>PVJX010032830.1:0-20132 GCA_004027295.1 Dolichotis patagonum
GTTACCAGTTTTTAGCTATTAGTCCATTTTATGCCCACTAATTTATTAATCTGGGAACCCCTCAAAAAACAATAAAGCCAAAGCTCCAGGGATTTTATTTATATCTTTAAACGTGATTTTTATGCCTTTTATCTAAAAATTCATTTAATTTTTATTGCTGTCCTCACTCATGTCATCGTTGGGCCGGCGGCTGCTGGGTTCTGCTGGGTTCTCCTGCGCAGGCGCCGTGGGCCCCTGGGATGGAGCCCAGGTTGGGGAGGGGAACCCATGCTTTGTGGGCCCCAGGGACAGGACTCTCCCAACTCCTCCCCTGGACTTCCAGCCACGCACTGGTGTCCTCTTCGAGTTTTCTCCCAGTTAGTTCCTCAAAGGGCGCAGCTGAAGAAGTAACTGAGAAATCTCCATGGTGATATTGGGGCGCTCCAGTGGGTCCCCCCTCTCATGGCGCACCCTGGAGGGTTTTGCACAGCTCCCACTCTCCTCTTGTCTCCACCGTCTAGACCCCATCCTCTCTCCCAGGCATAGCCCGGAGTCACAGCGTCATCCGTGTGATCTCCTCGGGCTTCAACTTACTGAGGGCGCCCCAGTCCCAGCACACCCCAGCCTCTGGGCTCTGCCCATCCAGGAGCAGGGCAGGGGAGGAGGCCAGGGGCCACAGGTGCCTTCTGCAGGGTGGCAGGGGTCCCAGCTGCCTGCTTCCCTGCCTCCCTGTCTCACAGGCTCACCCCCTGGGACCTTGGCTCCACTCTGACGCCCATCCGTCCCTCGATTTCCTCCCCCTCAGGGGACCCACCCTTCACAGCCAAGCCAGGCCACCTGGTCCCCTGTGTGTTCCCAGCCTGTAGACCAGACTTTCTGCCCCTAGGAGAAGGGTCTCAACTCTTGGAGGCTTCCTAGGCCTAGTGAACAAAGTTCCGGTGTCCACTCAAACCTCGTCCAGGGAAGATCCTGACACGTCTCAAGGATGGGGTCTACTGCCCCTTCTTTGAAGCTGGCAGGACGTCTTGGCAGAGCCACCTTCACTGTCCCTCGGGGCCTCCTAGAGCATGAAGCATGGGGATGCTGGCTAGTGGAGGACAGGCCAGGTGAAAGTCCCGGAGGAACAGCCACTGCTGGAGTGAGGACAATGACTCTTGGGGCCCAGCCCCACCCCAAGGAGCCCCAAGAGTGTGGTGCTCGGGGCTGTGGCCAGGGGAGGGTGAGGTGCCTGGCCTCAGACTCCTGGCCCGCAGGGCCACGACTGCCTGGGGAGACAGCGTTGCAGATTGTCTCAGGAGAGAGGTGGGCGAGAGCCCTGGTCAGTGATGATCTAATACTCCAAATCTTTGCTGTCACCCAACCCCGAGGCTGAATCAGACTGCAATCCATTTAGCTCAGACTCATTTTAAAGCAATTCACTATTTAACAAGTTCTGAGGCCCAGTGCCCGTGCAGGCAGCACGAGAATTGAATCATTCGGCCTAATCTCAGATTAATATGCACCAAATCCTTCAGCGAGGACGGTCCCAGAAGCCACCCCGGGACTTCGTCTGTGAAAAAGGCAGCCCTGCAGAAGACTTGATTGTCAGCCAGTGACACAGATGTCTGAGAGAGGGTCCAAGGGGTGGCATGCAAGGAGCAAAGAGCTCTGAGGTCAGACAAGGCTCAGTAGGGCTGTGTATACCCTCTTCCAAGCCATGTGGCCTTGGACGAGTCCTGCCCTGCCTGGACAATGCCCATGGGAAGCTGCATGTGCACTGGAGGACATAGGCAGGAGGCCCTCCCTGCCTCCCTCTGCCTGCCCCACACAAGCCCTTCTCCAGGCCCCTAGTCTGTTTCAACTCTTAGGGTGTCCTGCTTGGCCCTGCTATGCCTGCACTGTTTGCAGATCTGAAGGGCACTGGAAGTTTTCACCCCAGCTGTTCCTACGAGGGCATGGGCCTCAGGCTGGTGTGCCCATGCCTCGGCAGGGAAGGAACTGCCCTCAGCCCTGCCCACGAAACCTGGCACTGTGCTGGGCTCGCTCCTTTGTATGGGCCTGTGTCCAGGCCCAGGGGAGCTGCTGGGCCCCTCGTGTCCCACCAAGGTTCAGGCCAGGGCTGCCTTCCAGGGAGGTCTGTGATATCACCCCAAATCTGAAAGAGGGAAAGTGTTTCCTGCCTCTTAGGTCACAGCTAGAACAACGGGCCTCTGCTCTCTGCCAGTAAAGACAGCTCAGCTGTGGGGAGACAGAGGAAGGCACAGGGGAGATGCATAGAAATGAGTGGCGGAGACAGAGTGGGGAGACAGGAGGGAGAGAAGGGTCTGACCCAAAGCTTTGGTCCTGAGCTGCCACAGCCCTCCCTAGCAATCTGCTTAGAAAGTCTGATTGGTGGAGGAGGGCAGAGCCATGGAGACCCCAGAGCCACGCTTCATGCACAAGGCCAGCTGCCAATGCCTGTGACAGATTTTAGGGGGTTCTGAGGACACTCCGGGTCACAGACAGGCCCCAGCCTGATCCCATACCTAGGATTCAGAGAACAAAGCCGGAGGGGACTCAGCACCCTTGCTTCCAGCTCCTCTGTTGTCTGCCTGGTAATCTTCTACGCAGCCTTTTTAACTCAGTGCAAATGTGGCTTTCTCTTGGGTGACTTCACTGACCTCCGAAATGAAAAGATCTCACCGTGTCCCTCTGGGTACTTCAGAGCTATGTAGCTGGGTCTCATGCCTTTGCTCGGCTCCTTCACTTCTGGGGGTGCTGGAGCACAGGGGGCTCTGGCCGAGCGCAAAACAGACCTCCGTGAAGGTTTGTCCCTTGTCCTGTGAGATCAGTCCCGTGGCCTCTCCTCACGCACCCTGCCCGGCCCAGCCAGGCTCTCCTTTGGAGAGTGTGGCTGCCTCTCACCTGCCCCTGCCACTTGGTCTCTTTCAGGCAGGCTCAAGCCATGGTCCCCGCTTCCTGGCTCTCCTCTCTATGCACCTTTACTCCCAGACACACTTTAACCCAGTCACCTTGGCAGTATGTGCACCAGATATAAGAAAGAGGAGATAAACCCACATCAAAACCTCTGCGTCAAGTATAAGCGTCTCTGAGCAGCCACTGCCGGGGGAAGAGGGAGGCCCAGTGGAGCTCCAGGGCAATCCCCAGGGAGTTTGGAGGGCATCGCAGTGGCCCACCTGGCTCTCAGCCTGGCTGCCGGGGCCTAACGCAGGACTGCTTGCAAAGGAGGGGGCAGAGGGATCCTCACAAAAGAGGATTAGGAAGGAGATTACTGGTAAACACCCTTGTCAGAGGACACAGCGGGTATTATCCCTGCGTTAGAGGAGGCTTTTGAGAGGGGCTAGAAGGGAAGCTCCTCTACCACAGGCACAGAAGGTTCTGGAAATCCTCACAGGTTGAGTCAGGCTTGCCCAGGTAGAGTGACAGATTCCAAGCCTCAAGCATTCCAGCTCCCTGTATGCTTTCCCAAAGCCCTGACTTCCCCAAATCCTGGCCCCTGGGTTCCTCTCCAAAGGTCCTGGCCACACACCTCTGAACCGGACCCCAGCTCCAGTGCAGGAGCCTCCAGTACAGCTTCTGTGGTGATGGAATATGGAATATTCTATGCCTCCCAACAGAGTAGCCGCTGTTGTGCCACAAAGCCCTAAGGCGTGGCTGGTGTGATTGAGGAACTAAAGCTTTCATTTCATTTAAATTTATTCATCTAAATTTGAATCTGAACAGCCACAGGGGACTACTGGCTGCCATGTTGGATAACACAAGTCTGAGGAGACCTGGGCAGCTTTCTCCTTGGCAAGTGAGAGAAGCAGCTCATTCTTTCACACAAGGGGAAGTCAGTGGAGACCTCTGGCTTTTGGGGTCTCCATTCCTTCTGTGGGGGCTGTCCCCAGAAAACAGCATGTCATGGTCCCCCTGAGAAGGCCCTCCATGGGAAGCTAGGGATCTGTTTACCTCTACCATGTGGGCGTCACAATAGAGAGCTTTAGAAAGGACCGTGTAATTCAGCTTTCCCGATCTGCTAGGCCAGGGGTCAGCAAGCTGAGACCCAACACACACTTCTGAACTGTCCAAGAGTTAAGTACGATTCTTACATTTTTTTGATGGCTCAGAAATTCACAGGAAGAATAAAATTCACGAGGTGTGAGAATCATGTAAAATTCAAACCTCAGTGTCAAAGCTTCATGGGGACACAGCCACGCGCCCACTTGCGGCATACAGCAGCAGGCTGGAGTAGTTAGCACAGAAGCGCCTGATGCTCAGGATGATGCAGCCCCAGCTAAACCCACACCCTCGAGGGTGCCCACCACCACCAGTATCCATTCCTTGCCCTGGTGGGCTATTTCTGAGGACTGTGTCCAGATGGCTGAAGCCGGAGAGGCTCCTGGAGGGGACCTGGGGAACAGAAGCAGAGGGACCTTATCCATCCTGGGAGGGCCCCAGGCTAGAAGAGGCCAAGTGGAGGGGTGCCCCAGGCCTTTGGGGTGCCCTGAGTCAGCATCCTTTTGGGAGGCTGTGAGCAACAGCGTCAACAGGGCTGAGCTTGTGGCCAGCAGAATTGTTTGGGCTCCATCTGCTCCTCCAGGGCCCCCAGCATGTGCCAGGCTCAGCTCAGGGCCATGGGTCCTCGAGGGGGCAAACCGGAGTGGGAGGGAGAGGAAGACAGACAGAGAGAGAGGCAGAGGGAGAAACAGCGAGGCAACGAGACAGAGAATCCACCCTGTTGAATGGCAGGGGAAGTACTGGTTGAATTCCAGTGTCCTGACCAGTGAAACCCCTGCCCCCTTCCTGGGCCCATTGTGGCTGTCAGTGCCAGCTCTGGTGGACCCTCTCTGGCACACTGAGTCTTCTGTGGAGAAACCCACTTGGGGAGGGTGCACAGTGCTGCTGCCCTCATAAATGTGACTCGTTCCCCGGGGAGCCTTTGGTTTGAACTAAGGGGGCTCCTGTTGGCTGTTAGTTTCCCCTGTAATTTCCTCTGTAATTTCCTCTTTCTGTTTTTTTTTAAGTTCTATAATGTCTGCCTTAGTCACTTTCTCGTCACTGGGACATAATTCCTGACACCCATAACTTGAAGCAGAGGTTTAATTTGCCTCACGATTTCGGGGGTTCAGTCCATGGTAGGCTGTCTCCAAGGCAGTAACATGGCAGAAGACTGTGGTGGAGCAGAGCCGCTGGGTTCATAGTGGCAGGAAGTGGAGCAGGGGGACAGTGCTGTGAAGAAGGGGCCACACATAGTACCCAAGGTTACCCCTCCTGATCCACCCAGAGATGTGCTTCACAAGTCCCTTGGGCAGTTCCTGAGCCACTCACATCAACAACTAGACTCGATCTTCGCAATCTCATAAACGGGATTCTGAGTAATTAAGAGAAGAATTTCCTGGCCCAGCCATCGTGCTAATGGACCTTAAGTGCCAGGTGTGACTCATCTGGTGTGACTCATCTGGAAGTCGCTTTTGTTGAAGATGCCATTCTCCTGGGTTCTTATGATTGTCTGTTTCTTTTTTCTCTTCCTTTGTATAGTCATAGTGGAGGAAACCAAGGCACGCATTTCCACATGTCCTGCGCGCACACACACAGCTGAATCCACAGATCGAGACACAGCTCTTCTCCCCACCCCGTCACAGCCCCCAAATAGAAAGCTCAGCCTAGGGAGCCCCCACGGGACCCCATAGCCTGATCAAAAAACACCAGGCGTTTGTATAACGCAAATCACTATAGACAAACTTGATTGCTTTTTTGATTAGTGGGTAAAGGGAATGGATTTGATACACTGCCTTGTGAAATATTGTGCAAATTAATCCCCAATTGGCTTGGTAATGACATTGTCATACAGCCTGAAACCCAGTGAAAAGACTGCAAAGTGGGGATGTTGACACAGGAATTACCAAGGCCTGGGGTCTGCTCTGGGCTTTGGTGGTGGTAGAAGGGGAAGAGGACGGGTGGGGGATGTGGTAAGGCCAGGCTTCCTCTGTCACATTCTGGGGACTGGTCGGCAGGTTCGCACCGAGCCTGCTCTGCCCCGATGGGAATCCTCCTGAGAAGGAATCACACCGGGTAGACAGTCCTCCCTGGGCTGCCGTCACAGCCCTGTCGTGCCCACAGTCCAAGCCAGGTCTGGGTAATGCAGGTCGTGGAGGATCACACCTTGATATCTTCCAACCTGCCCAAAGTCACCAAACGGAAATCTGGAGCATCCCCTCCAGTCTGCTGTACCCCATAGGTTCCCAGAAAAGGGGCCACAGAGTCCCTGCCTATCTAGTAGAAACCTGGGTGTCTTTCTTACGCCCGGTTAGTGTGTCCTTTTCTCTCCATCCTCATGGCTAAAGATGTCACCTGTCCACAGCGTGTGCCCGAGCTCCTCCGGGCTGGTCATTGTGCCCTCCGCCTTCTTCGTGCCTCTGCTCTCGTCCCCTGTCCACACTGCAGCCACAGCGAGCTTCTAAAATGCAAACAAGACCGTGAAAGCTCCAGGGTAGGGAGAAAAGCCCCCTCCTCACAGTGGCCGTTTGTGATCTGACCTTGTCTATCTCTCACGTGCACTTTACACTGTGACCCACTCACCTTCACGTCCATCCAGCCTGGACCACGCTCTGCCTCATTTCCTGTTCTGCACCATAAGCTTTCCCGCTTCCGTAAATGCCCTCTTCCCTTCTCTGGCCCAGCCACCCTGCCCATCTGTGCAGCCTTGAGGGCTCCTCTGAGGCCTCTCCTGTCTGTTTGGTGACAGCCACCAATGCAGTCTCGTGTACACTGGGCCCAGGGACTTTCCCCTACACCCTAGTGCCCATCGGCTCTCCACCCTCCCATCCTCCTCCCTAGGGAACCGGCTCCTGTTTCATAGCCTGGCAAGGCAGGAAGCCTCTGGGCTGTGAGTGGCCGGCTGCCCCAAGGTGCTCCCGCCCCTCTGGGAATCTCTCCCTGTGTCTCCAGCTCACAGCAGAGGGGACCCATGGTCTCCTTGAATGCAAGGCTCTGGGTAGGAAACAAGAGCCATTTTGCAGGATTGTCCTTCAGTGTGACTTCCAAGTCCTTTGCCTGCAAGGTGCCACAAGCAGCTTGGTCTCCCCAGGGGCTTCTGGTGGCAGTCACAGCATAGATAGTGGTAGCAGTGTCCTAGGGCTGCTAGGTAGTGGACACATTGCCCTTCTTCCTCCTCAGCGCTAGGACTCCCTGCCCCAGGACCCTGGCCAGGAAGACAGATGGATGGGACAGAACTGGGGTGACCCAGAATGCTCAACAGAGCCACACAGGCAGTGGGCAGTGCCCTGGGGCTCCCAGAGTTCGTGAGCTGCTTGCGTGGTCCCCTGCTCTCCTCCCTGGATGCCCCCCCAGGCCCCAGCCCTCTCCCTCTCCTCCTCTTTATTCTGTCTCTTATCTGATGAGACCAGAGACGCAGGATCACCGCCACTGCGGCAGGAGGAACAACATCTAAAAATAGAGTTCTGAGCAAGGCCCGAGGGCTCCTCTGATTAAAATGCGTGAGCCGCGGTGCCGACACTATTTTTCTTTTCACCTCCATCTGGATTATGGGATGATTTGAGTCCTGTAGTTCTGGGTTGGCCGGGCTGCCAGCCAGATGGGCACCGGGGAGACCGGCCCCCCCTGGCTGCCGCCACTGCGTTTTCACGGGCTGGGCAGGGGGCTGTTTGGTTCAGTCCTCGATGAGCCCTGATCGTGGGCTCAAGGAGGCTGGAGCTGGATCCAGACCCAGCAACAGGGCTCGCAGGGGCAGTGATGTCGGAAACCAAGCACGTGCATCGAGAAGTCACGGTGGGCTGTGAGTCCACCGTGGCCACGCTTCCAGCAGAAGTCCAGACAGGAACTCTCTCTGCACGGAAGCCAGCCATCAAAAACAAAATAGGAACCCACAGAAACAGAACCCAGTGTCTTACAAACCAGAAAACTCGGGGAAGAATATTGCCTTCTTAACAATAAATACATTTTCGTGGGCAAGAATTGCAAGGGAATCGTTTAAATTAATTTCCGCTTTGTTTGTTTGGTTTGTTGTACAGAGCTTAAATCCCTGCTGACAGCGGTCTGTAAAAGTTCTAACATATTGGAAATCTGATTTTCTTACAGCCAAAATCCCAGAGTCCAAAATGATTTCTCTTTCAACTCTGCCAATCAGATGGGCAGGGCTCCAGTGGCCGCTGAGCGGAACCAAATGGCACTTGGTCTTTTGGGGGGTGTGAATAATATCTGAGGAAAGCTTCGCATGAGAGCCGCTGGCCACTTCCTGTGGGGGCTACCGGGAGGTTTAAATGGACAGAGGAGCAGGGGCAAGAGGCCTTTCCCTACTCAATGTCCTGCGCGGCTCTGCCAGCCTTCCTTCTTTCTCCACCCCCTCCCCCAGAGTCTGTACCACAGCAGGCCAGGGGGACCCAGCAGCTGAAGGCTTTGGTCCTGGTTTTGTCATGGGGCCCTGGCTTTGGGCACCTGGGATGTCCCTCTCTGAGTGGATGGGCCGCCTGCAGCTGGCCCCTCCGTTCTCCCTCCCTTTCAGTTTTTCCAGTTTGATTTCCAGTTTGCATCAGTTGTTAACCTTTAACCCCTGCCCATCTCACTGGCAAGCCTGTGTCCCCCAGTGTAGCCCCCCAAAGCAGGGTCACAGAGCAGCCCACCTGCCATTCCACTCCACCTGCCTGGGGTCAGGTGCTAGACCCGTGAGCACTGTCCTCCCGCAGGCCACCTCCCAGCCCTTCTGGAACCTGCAGTCCTGCCTACCTTACCCTTCCATCCTATCCTTTAGGCTGTTTTGCAAAACCAAATCCCTCCGCAACAGATGCAGAGTTATACTTTAAAAAGCAGATAAACAGACAGGTGAAGAAACAATCATTCCGAAACAAAAGGTGGGGGTGTACTAAAGGGGTCTCCCAGTACCCTCAGTGCTGCCCACGCTGTCCCCATCTGCCCTGCACTCCTGTCAGCTGGGGCTACCTGGCCAGCATGGGTCTGAGGTATGTGTGTTTCCTGTGTTTCAGTCCACGCCGTGAGCCTCAGTCCTTCCTGTACCCCAAGGGACTCAGCCCCCTCAGAGCCCTTCTCACCCTAACATGAAGTGCGGTGCACTTCCTGGGTCTAGACGGTCCTGGTCTCTCAGATGCCCGTAAGCCCCCAACGGGCAAAGCGCCAGGTCCCCTCTGCTGTGGTGCTTGTCAGACGCTGTCCCTGAACCCCAGTCTCAGGCCCCAGGTCCACAGGCAGCGGCCGCGGCCTTTCTTGCTCCTTCCTGTTGCGCGTCTTCCTTCTCCCCACCCCGCTGCCCTCTTTCCAACTGAATTCTCGTTTTTCCTCTCTCCCTAGTGCTTGTACGGCTGCTATGTCCATTCCTCCATCATCCCCACCTTTCACCGGAGGTGCTACTGGCTCCTTCAGGTAGGTGGCCGGGCCTGGATTCTTGTGACATGGTGCTGGGAAGTGTCTGAGGAGGGCACAGTGGGGACGCGGGGCTCTGCGCAGTGCAGCTCTGGGCCAGTGGTGGTCTTAGCGGTGTGTGCAGAGGCTGGCTCAGTGGCTGGCCTGGTTGTCGGGTGTCAGGCAAGGGAGAGAGCTGGCAGGCTAGGTGCCTCAGACTCCAAGGTGCCTCAGAGTCCTCTGGGCGAGGACGGGAGGTAGATTGATGATGGGGTTGGGAAGGAGGAACCATTGCTCTGGGTCAGGAGCTCGGTGGTGGATTGTTGATGTCTGCTGTGGAGGCGCTGCGGAGAGCGGTGGTGAGGCCGGTGCCAGCCACGCCTGTGGAAGGGTGGCCTGTGCCCGTGTGCACAGTGTAGCTGGGCAGAGGAGGCAAGGCTATGTGGGGCTCACCCAGCCTCTTTCTGGTGGGGGTCGTGTTGAGGCTGGTGGGGTCATCCTCCCCAGGAGAAGGTGCTGCTGTCTGGGTGGGAAGATTCCGGGGGTCTGTCCAGTCGGGCTGGCCCTGAGTCCCTTTCTAAGCACGTCCTCTGATTTGCAGTTGCTCTTGTAGAATCTGTCCCCGTGCACCTGGCTCTGTCACCCCTGGTTCTTCTCACTGCCTGTCCCTGGGAATGGCTGTCCGAGGCCCTTCCTGCCATGGTCCCACTCTCTGCCCACCATTGTCCAAGTCAGCAAACCGCCAGGCCTTGGTGACTGGGGAGTCTCTCTGACCGTGGGAACTGGCAGAAGGGAAAGCAGGATCCCCAGTGCCGCCGGCTGTGCACATGGGAGAAAGTGCCACACGAGCCACAGGGTGCAGTGAGGTGGCTGGTCCCAGGGACAGTGCCCTGAAGGGGCCCAGAGCCACCTGGAGGGGGAGGCTGTGGCTCAGCCGGGTCAAGGTCCTCCACCCAGCGGCTGCCCCAGGGTCTCAGCCTCCAGACCTTTCATTCTCCCCCAGTTCCCAGGACGGAAGTCTACACTTCAGCAAGTTCGCTAGCAAATGGTGCCTGGGAGGCTGTGCCGATTCACAAAGATCCTGCTTCCCCTACACCATGCCCTGCTGCCAGCAGGCCAGGGTCTGACTCCCGGGAAGGCTGGCATGGGAGCGACTGGGTCTCTGATTGCTCGGACCTGCATCCTTGGGAGAGGGCATTCTAGCATGGTCGAGGGGTGCTACTTGGGTGTCTTGCTGACAGGACTCACCCCAGAGTCGTTTCACCCTTGAGCAGGGGATTTCTCCTTCACTAGAGGTAGGAGGAGCATGTGGGTCTCCACCTTGATAGCAGATTCTTGGTGTGTCACACAATGTCCCTGTTGCATCCCCAGATTCAAACTCTGGCTCCCAGGAACCCTGTGGAACCTACGCACAGCCCCTGCGAGCTCCATCCTGGCCTCCCGCCCCAGCTGGGGTCTGGCTTTGGTTCTTTTCCTTTGGGTTTTCACAGCTCCTGCTCAGAACCCCTCTTCCACCTCCCGTGTCAGTCACAGCTGCCTAAGCTCACGGGCCTCCCGGGCCTCTGGGCCCCGCACGCGCTATAGGGCTCAGCCTCTCCTCTAGGCCTGCCCCACACCCCCGCTGCCTACCTCCCCTTTTTCTGTCATGCTCTTGTTACCTTTTGATTCCACTAAATCTACTTTCCTGCCATCAGACGCCGCTGGGCAGCCGTGAGGGCTGAGCCTGTGGCCCCAGCTGTTCTGCTGGCTCTCTGGCACCCAGGAGAGGAGGCCCTGGGCTCCGATGGCACAGATGAACTTGCGTCTGGCTTGTCACCTTCCTGTTGGCAGGAAGCAGAGCCTCCCCAAAGGCCTGTGCCATGGGACCGGCTTCTTCCCAGCTGATCTGGGCCTCTTACTTTCCCTCGCCACCGCCACCAAGGGGGGATTGTCACTACACCCCTCTCCTCTGTGTCCCAGGATCAGGTAACAAAAGAGGAAGCTAAGGTGTGGGGGCCCTGTCCCCCTCCAGGCCAGGCAACAGGAGGTTAAGGAACCGAGGCCAAAGCAATTAGGCCTGCGCACCTAGCCCAGCGAGCCAGGAGCTCAGCAGCCAGCAAAGCTCGGGGCAGTTTGTTCCCATGCTAATTATGACATCGACACTGGGATCCTAATGGAATGATCAAGTTTAATCTCTCTGACATCAGACAGGGAAGGAGCCGGGAGACACTGGGCCCAGAACGAGATTGGCCCAAGTTTATCTCTGACACTAGTGACCAGGAAAAGGGTTGGTGGGAGCAAGGTGTCAGGCTGGAACCCCTGGGGGAAGCTGAGACAGGAGGCCGAGGACGCTATCCACGGGGTTCGGGGGTGGGGTTGGGCAGGGGTCAGGGCTGGCCATGCCCCTCACACCTGCTGCCTGCCCAGCCTGTGGGGTCTTCTAGACAGGAGATAAAGGAGGCTTCCACCTGGAGCAGCCTCACTTCCCTGCTGCCCTCCAGCCCAGCAGCATCCCTGGGCCGTGGTGAGAGTGCCCTGCCATCGCCCAACAGCCTTCAACAATGTCCCCTCAGGGCCCTTCACAGGGCAGGCAGGGGCTCCTACCGTCCTTAGCCTGGGTTCTGCTCTCACCACAAGGAAGGGACCTGCTGCCTTGGGAATGCAGGTTTGGTGCCGCCGAGACTCTGGCAAGGTTAGCACTAGCGCCCAGGTGGCACTTGGAAGTTCCAAGCCACCTGCTCTGTCTATGTCTGTCTCTGCCACATTCTCCTCCCTCGACCCTGTCTGCTTTTGCTAATAAACATCCTATTAGGACGGGAGTAGGGAGGTGAGAGCAGCCCTTCAGCATCTGTCCTGAGCCTCGGCGGCCCGCAGATGCCTGAGGTCACTGGTACGACCCTTGGGAACTTGGGGTGTTGCTGGACAGCTCAGAGGTGCCACCCTGCCCACAGCAGCATCTCAGGCTCCAGGCCACTCTGGGCCCAGATGATCTGGGCTCAGCCTGCTTCTCCAGCTGGCCAGGGCCCCGGCCCCAAGTGCCAGCCCAGCTGTGACCCAATGACCACCACCTCGGCAGGCAGCAAGCCCAGCACTGACCACACAAACAGCCTTGTAGGGGTGCTCCATGTCACCCTGGCAGATCCTGGGCCACCACGTTTTCTCGGTGGGTCACTGAGGCTCAGAGAGAGCAGGGCCAGGACCAGGGTCACCTGCTGTCAGAAGTGGGACAGTGCAAGGCTATGGTCACCACCTGATGGCCACTCACTGTAGCCACCAGGCCAGAGCTGGTGCCAAGGGGCAAGGAAGAGCTGGAGGGGAAGGCTCCTCCCCTCTGGGGCTTCCTCAGCCTCGGGGTTCCCCCTCCCCTGCCACTGCCCATCCCTCTGTGTGTCTTCCCTGTCCCCTACTCCAGAGAACAGGTCCCCATGTCAGGCCAGAATCCCAGCAGATACTGGATGGCTTATTTGGAAACAGTTTCTGCTTCTAATGAGTGTTTTTCTTTTGGGCCTTGTCCTCTAAAATGCATAATGAATGTTTTCAGCACTAGTGAGGCGGGGGTGTGTCTTCGCCTGTCTGCCTCATGGAGCAGCTCGGCTGCCGATTCCAGCCTGCTCAGCCTGCAGAGGCTGCGGGGCTCCTTCCCAGCCATCCCAGAAACACACCGAGACTGGCAGGATGCCAGCGAGCCTGGGGCCTGGAAGGAAGCCCTCAGGATACGCAGGGGCTCCTGGGTCTCTAGAGAACACCAGGCACTTGAACCCCAAGTTCTAGGACATTTAGGTGCTAGGTGGGGCACTGGAATTGGTGTTCAAGGAGCTGGGTTCTAGTCCAGCCTGGTCCACTGTGAGCACCAGCTGCTCACTGCCGGTCACCTGCCACCTGGATCTTTCACCACCTCCCCACTCGCCCAGGGAGAAGTCACCCAGGCAGCAGAGGACAGACATGCAGCAGGACTCCAAGATCACCCTAGCTTCGGTCTCTGCCTCTTCTTGGGGACACCATCATCACCCCTTTCTATAGACGAGGCAGCTGAGAGGTAGAGAGATGGGCACCTTGCCCTGGGTCACTAAAGTGGCCAGAAAGCTGCTGGGCTCGCACCCAACATATTCCACTTCCCTCCTGTCCCTGGCCCTGCAAGCCCTGGCCCCAGGATAGCAGGAGCAGGGATGTCTGTGGCTCCTAGGGCAGGCACAGTGAGGCCAAGTCTGGGGCATGCAGGGTCTACACCCAGCCAGCCCAGGGGAGCCTCCAAGGCCCACGAGGCTACGTGCAGAGACCCGAAAGCCCTGGCCCCAGCAAGAGGTGACAGACGCCTTGGCCAGGACGCCGCCCTGCGGGCTCGGCTCCCTGGGGCAGAGGCCCAGGCTCCTCTCTGAGTGTCACATGGCTGCCCCACTTCCCCTCTGCCTGCCAAGGCCCAGGGTTCTGGGTCCAGGTTCACTGGGCTGGGAGGAACCAACCCAGGAGCAGCAGGCGTTTCAGGCAGGAAATAGCAGGGCTTCGAGGTAGTTATTGGAGCCAGCAAGAGGGAGGGCAGGGATACAGGAGGTGCCAGGGGAAGTGGGCCTCAGTTTCCTGCCCACCCCAGGCTGGTGAGGCTCCGTGCAGGCCCGCGGTGCCCATCCCCCTGCAGCCGGGGCCTGTGGAGTTACCTGAAGCTGGGTCTCTCCGGCTGGAGCAGGGGCGGCTGGCATCCCCAGTGCAGAGCCCACAGAGGGGCAGCTGCAGCTGGGCAGGCAGGGAGACCGTGGGGGATGGCAGGGGGCATCAAGCCAGCCCCAGTGGCCTCCGAGAGCTCCCGCCCTTGTCATTTGAGGGACTTTTAGGAATGGGCCACTTCTGCTCTCGCCAGCCTCGGACCATGATGCCTTCAGTGCTAGACTGTCCCCAGGGAGCACTCCCCTCCCCTGCCCCCAGAACATCTCCAGGCTACAGAGAGGGCATGGCACCGGGCCACCCAGCAGAACCTCCTGGGCTGGCCTGAGAGGCTGGGGTACCTCTTGAGGGACTGTGCCCAGCACCACAGAGCCGAGCTGTGCTGCGTGCTGGTCTCCGGGCTCCCCGAAGTGGGCATGGGGTGCAGCAGTGTCAGGACCTCACATGCAAGTCCCCACCCTGGAAGGAAGGTCGGGGGCTACCACCCTGAGTGGGAGGTGAGTAGCAGGGGTCCTCTGTCTCAGGACAGGCCTCAGGCCTTCAAGATAGTGGGCCACGGTGCCCTGTAGAAGCATTTAGGAGCGGTCTGACCCACCTCTCTGACTCCCCGTTTCTCATCAGTTACACGGGGAGACTAAGGCCCTGAACGCAAGGCTTTAACACACATTAACACAGTGGATGTAAACATGTGTCCTGACTCCAGGCACTCAGTAAAGGACGGCTCAGCACGGTCAGGCCAGGTGACTGATGGTGACCTTGATGTCCCAGGAAAAACTTTGGTGATGCCCTGAACCCCAAGTTTGATCCCTTGGGGCCACACCAGAGCTTTGTCTCTGATAGGCAGTGTTTACCCCTAAGTGGTCGCTCAGAGCTTAGGGTCCAGTTGGAGGATGGCCCCTCCCACCTGCCTGGGGCTGTGCCCTGCCTGGGGCCAAGTTAGGCAGGAAGGGACAGAAGGGTGCGTTCTCGGGGCCCTGGGTCTCTGCCTTTGTCCCTACCGTGAGGACAGCTGCACTCAAGGCGGGGCAGGGCTTCATCAGCAAGCCATTCCCAAGATGCATACAATGGCTTAACGGGCATGGTTCCTCTCTTTTTCCTCTCTCTCTTCTTGTTTTAAAAAGCAGAATATTATAGCTTCATAAAAAATACCCAAGGCTTTTTGCTCAGTAACCACTTTTATGCTTCATCGGGGTGAGATAGAAACGGCTGACAGATAAAGCATTAGGACACGGCTCCGTGGTGCCCGTGGCAGCCCTGTCCATCCCCGAGATGTGGCACTTGTTCTACAGAGCCGCCACGAAATGAGGGGCGTGGGCTGAAGCACAAGAGAGATTGTTGTGGGCCGGCTCTGTCCCATGGGGATGCGTGGCTCAGAGAGGGCAGCACGCAGGTGTCCAAGGACACCCTGGCCCCCCTGCCCAGGCCAACATAGAGGGAAAGATGCCTGGGCCAGAGAAACTGAGGGCCAGGGAGACGAGGCAGAGTAGGTCCAGCCTTTGAGCAGGTCCCCTGGGGACCCCTGTTGCTATGCTCGGAAGGCCCATGCAGGTGGAAGACTACAGGGAAGACAGTTCAGCATGCAGACCCAGGAGAGTCTGCTGTCCCTGGCACAAACCCAGAGTTTCTCTGTCCCTGTGCCCTTTGGGTCCCCATGAAGTCGGGGCTGTGTGGGACACAGGAGAGGCAGGGCCCTGAGCATTTGGGGACAGACCCTTTGGCATGAAAGTGGCTTCTGGCCCTAAACCTTCATGCCCCATGGGTGGTACCCGAAATCAGTCAGTGCAGTGAATCCAGAGGAGGCAGGTTGGGCCAGGTGACCAGGCAGCCTCCCTGGAGAAGGAAGCCTGGGGGTGAGCCCAAGGGTGAAAGATGGAAGAAATGGATGAGGTGTTCTTCCCTGGCCTCTGACACACACCAGGTGGGCCACACACCCAGCAATCAGGGCACTGACAAGGCTGCCCGGGGACCCAGGGCCGTCTGGAAGAAGCCCTGCCTGGGGTCGAGTGTCCCAGGCTCCAGCACCAGCCAGGTGGCTTGGAGGAGAGTGTGGAGAGAGGCCTGGAATTCATCCTCTCTGCCTCAGACCCAAAGAGGAGAGGAAAACGCAACCTGCTCTGAAACGCTGGGTGTGGTGGTGCCTTCCCCTACTGGGGAGAAGCCGAGGCAGGAGGGTCACTTGGGCCGAGGAGTTCAGGGACAGCCTGGGAAACATGACAAGATCCCATCTCTAAAGGCCAAAACCCCCAAAGGGGCCGTGCTCTTGTCTCTGTGGCTAAAGCATGATAGGAACAGCCACCATCAGCATCACTAGAGTCACTACAGGCCTTGGGCTTTTGTGTACTTTGCAGGCCCGGGGAAGGCCAGTCCTGTGTTATGATCACTGCAGGGAAATGCTGCTGGGAGCACTTTGGGCCGTGCTGCTTCAGCCCCGAGCACCCGCAGGAGGACACTGGCCCCAAACCAAGACGCCACTCACCTCGTCAGGCCTCCAGCGAGTGCCTGTGCCATTAATCAGGGCGCAGGGCCAGGTCCTGGAGGAAGAGGCAGAGGGTGCAGGGGAGAGGCGGGGAGGCTGTGATCCAGGGAAAGAGGACCAGGCTGTCCCCAAGGTTACAGTCCAGGGGTCCCTGAGCCTGAGGGCCCATCCAGAGCCCTCTGGACACCTCTTCCCGGGGCAGCATGGCAGAGCCACCGCCGCGCCCCACCCCCTGCACGGCTGGGGAAGGGGCAAGTCTCGGGAAGAGAGAATGGATGGGGGCACCAGACAGATAATTCTCCAGCTGCCTTCTGGTTCCAGCTTTATTCTAACTAGCACTTTCCACATCTTTCTCCATTTAATGTCCTTTGAATAACGTGATGAGGAGATAAGGTAGACACCAGGAATTTACGGTGCTATGCAAAAAAATTGCTCAATTCCATTAAGATTTCAGGACCCTTGCCAAGGCTGCACGGCAGAGCGGGTAGTATTTCCTCCTTGACATCTTTGCTTGATTGCAATTTACGAGGCCAAGGCCACCGCGATACCCACCTAAAGCCTCCAGAAAATATGGCAGGCCCCCAAAAGCAGCTGTTATGCTCTGCGAAGAAAGTCCCTGGGTGTTTTCCAGAAGATTCCCTCATCCTGCTCCTTTACACCCCTTCCTTTGGGGGGCAGGAATCAGCTGGATTGTCCTGGGGGCTTTTACAGCAGGTCCCCTTGCAGTGGGGCAACTCAGGGGTCCCATACCCGGCCTTTGCTTGCACACTGCAGAGGCTGCCTACACACCCTCTGGGGCGGTGGGCGCGCTACTCCCCGCCTGGTGGACAAGGCAGGTACTGAGCCCAGGGGAGAGGGCCCAGGGCCGCTCCTCCAGGCTCCCTGCTTGGGCCCAGCGCCCCGGTTCCAGTTCAGCTCTGCCTTTGCCAATGCAGGACTTGGGTGAATGAATTCACCTCTGCGGGTTTTATTTCTCCTTTGCTGAAATAGGCATCAAATACCTCCCTCCCTCTTGAGGTCACTGCAAGGACGAGTTGAGCTCAGACACACAAAGGTCTTAGCAGCTTGCTTGCTGGGCCACTGGACATCACCACCCGGCCAGGACTGTCACCAGCAGCTTTCACTCTAGGAGCCTGGGTGGCGGGTGTGGCCGCTGGGGAGGAGCGTGTTAGATGCTCACCAGTTTTAAGCAGGAATCTGATGTGTGGCATTTTATCTCCAGTGTTCCCACGCACAAGAGTCCTCTGTCCCTGCCTGGCTGTGTGGGGACAATGATACTGGCCTGCCTTGCAAGCCCTCTTCTGTCCTTCAGCTGTGAGAGGGCAGCGCTGTCCATGCTAGACCAGAAGACAGTGGAAAAATGAGGCGGGGCGTGGGCTGCAGCTCCTTAGAGACGGGAATTATTAATTAGTCTTATTATCCAGAACTTGTCAGTGTCTTAATCCTTCGGTCGACAGAGAGGTTTATACCTCCACGATGCGTATTGTCAGCTGGGCAATTGCTTTTCATCTAAAAGCAGAACAATAGACTTCAGAGTTTGGTTACTATCTTTATTTATCAAGCCAAACAATTCCTGGTTCCCTTTCTAGAACAGCCTTCAAAGATGAAGAGAATGCCAAAGCTGCTTAATTTCCCTTTTCGATGGCTTATAATATGGGGCTTTTGTTTAATTATCCTGTTCATGTAATCTTCAGCTGACATTCTGTCCTTAATATCCTAATCTTCTTTGGAGCAAAGGGGAAACTACTTTCTGCAGCAAAAGACAAAAGTTTGCCTCAAGGAAGCACTTTCTATTTTGCCTCTGAAGGAATTCAAAGAGCCGGGAATGTGAAATTCAGATGTCATTTGATAGAGTGAAGGATAAATGGGGATCTCTAGTGGCATGCTGAGCATGTGAGTGTCAAGAGCTCATTCAGGCCTCGGCTGCAGGCCACATGTGACACTGGTCCCCTTGGCATGTGAGACTCTGGCTAAGCAAGGAGGTCCCACAGCATGGCGTCCTCCCTGCTTTCACCACTGGTAATGGTTCTGTGGGTCCCGAGACGCAGGTATTCCCAGCTGAGGCCCACGTCGGGCATTCCAGACTGAACGGTTTCAGCTGTACAGGTTCGCACAGGTGTGCACGGGTATTCATAAGTACTCTCGGGTGTACAATGATATATATAAATATAAATAGCTATATGCAGGTGTGCACAGGTACACAGGTACACAGAGGTATATACAAGTGTACACAGGTAAACGCAGTTATGCACAGGTATATACAGGTGCACACAGGTATACATAGATATGCACAGGTGTGCACAGGTATACATAGGTATTCACAGATGCACAAAGATAGACACAAGCATGCACAGGTAGGTATAGTTGTACTCAAGTGTGCACAGGAATACACAGGTGTCATGGCTTCTCATACGTCCCCTCTGTTCTGTTCTCTCAGGATCTGGGGGCCTGAAGGAGCCTTCACCTTTAAAAAAGCCAGGACACCTAGAGTCCTCTCAGTGCCGGGGTCCCCCCAGTGGTAGGCATAATGGCAGGGCTGCCCTTTTCTCCACCTGGACACTGAGGGGAGGCAGCCTGAAGCCAGCTCACCTTGCCCACCCCCTGACCTGTCTGTAAGACACACAGATGCTCCGGGAGCCCCCTGCCCACCCAGGCCCCCACTGACCTCCCTGTGCTCCCTGCCGTCTTTTGTTCACACACAAAGCTCCCTGTGCCACCCTCACCTTCAGGAGCACAGGTATATACAGGCGCACACATGTGTATGCAGGTATACGTAGGTCTGCATATAGCTATTTATACTTGTATATACCTTTGTACACATGTGCACCCTCACCCCAGGAGCACTCGAGAGGCTGGCATCCCCTCCCTCAGGAACGCGCGCTGCTCCCAAGCCCTCTCTGGCCATCTACCCCCAGCCTGTCCTCCGTAGCCCCCTTTCTGTAGCCTCCCCATCGGGTTCTCCCCACGCTTGCTCAGCGGCTCCAGCTGCACTTTTCCCAGGATGGAGTCATCTCATTTTAGGCCAGGCCTCCCGTATCAGCGAGGGTGACGACTCCCACGTTCCCCCCTGTGCCCCGACCTTGTCGCTCAGTACCAGGATTCACACCAGGCTGCTGACCCCGTCCCTGTCACAGATGTCTCAGACATCTGGGCTCCACAGTGATCCTGCCCTCCACAACCCTGGAAGGAAACAGATCGCCCTGCTCCGGGCTCAGCCAACCCTCCTCCTGCCTCAGTCTCTCTCGCCAGCCCTGCCAAAGCTCCTCCTGCATCAGTTTCCCTCGCCAGCCCTGCCAAAATCTGCTCTAAACTCAAATGCTCTTCTCCCTCACTTCTGTGCCCAAGTCCAAACTCTGGCTCCAGCCCAGCGCGAGCACAACGTCACCCCAGCACCCCTTCTTCTTTGCTCGGGGTCCACTCCGCATGCCACAGCCAAGGCGGCCACCTAAACCCTGAATCAGATCACGTGGACCTCACACTTCAGGTCAGTGAGTCTCCAGGCCCTCCAGCGCTAGCCATAGCCAACCACGACCTTGAGGGTCCACACCCCCTGACCTTCATCTTCTGGCCTTCTGCGTGCTCCAGCACACTGGCTTCTTCCTGCTCCTCAGATGCGCCTCCGCCTGCCTGGAGCCTGACCCGGACCTTTCACCCTTGGCAAAGGTCGTGGGTCTCAGCTGAGCGGTCAGGTCCTCCCCGGGGCCCCTTC